>JAVQKI010303824.1:0-10327 GCA_036025975.1 Nematalosa erebi
CACACACACACACACACACACACACACACACACACACACACACACACACACACACACACACACACACACACACACACACACACACACACAAGGACAGAAAGTGTCCGGGAAAAGAGACAGGCGTCACTCAGCTCTCTGCCCGTGTCTGACCTCCTGCTTCAGTGAGCCACGTGGTGCTGAAGCCAAACAGGACAAAAAGAGGGAAAACACAAAGAGAGCTGTTGCTCTGACAGAACATCACCACACGGATACCATGCTATAACTGGAAACACTGCATTTTATAATGCATCATACCACACTATACTACACTGTAGTAGCCTATTACACCAAACCTTTTGCTGCGATACAACACATAATACTATATACTACTTACCATATATAATTTGTAATACCATACCATACTTTGACTCTCATATCATACCGTACTGCACTAGTCTGTATCAAACCACATCTTTCCAGTACCTGACCGTTAACCAGGTTGATGCTGGACATTAGCCATGAACAGTGTATTGCTCTCAACAGAAACTTAATGAGTGACACGATTTGTACAACTTGTAACCAAAACAAACATAGTGAAACTCTTGCTCTGCTATGAAGAAAGTGTATGCCCATGTTCAGATTACCTGATCACTGAGGAGGGGTGCAAATGGGGATGACTAAATGATCTTAAAATAGCCCCCCACCCCTCTAGGGTTAGAGCCTTGATGAAGTATCAACATTTAATGTGGTCCAGATGAATTATTGACCAGCTGTAAAACTTAATGTCACGAAGCCTTCCACATGTCAACCAGAGTAGGACATCTAAACAAATCTGACAGGTAAAAAATTACATAATAATAAAAAGACAAACACAAAACAAAACCTTTTTTTTTCATTTCACAAGTGCAAAAAGAAGATCGAAGCTAACCCAGCTAGTTCGCTGAAAAAAAATGTGACTGACCACTCAATGTGACGACATGACCTTCAAACATCACCACAGCCTCCTCCTCATCACCTATATTTAGCGCCGATAATGGACGCCCACAGGGCGGGCGGACACCAGCACAATTTGCTTTTAATGTCAGCCGCAGAAAGCAACTGAAGCCCCCGCACACAACCTCTCCTCCGCATCATCTATCTTCATCATCCCCTGACACCCACAATGCACTGGGGCGACAGTTTAGTTGTTATGGCGAGTCGATACATAATATATGCATTTGCACTGATCGTTTTTTTTTTTTGGTGTCACATCACTGCATCTGGAGGAGTGTTTGGAGACGTGGTAGTGGTAGTGGTGACATCACACTCTGTATGCTTCAGTGAGCATGGTAGGGCAGGGTCACTGGAGACACCCTCCCCAGCAATCCGTTCTGCCTGCTCGGCAACTTTCTGACGGCCACAGAAGGGTCCAGGGTGCAGTTCAGAAGGTAGGTTAAATCATGCGTGAGAAGTGCTACGTGCGTGTGTGCATACACACACACATACACATACACACACCCACATACACAAACACACACACACACACACACACACACACACACACACACACACACACACAGTAACACAAATGTGTGTTTGACAAACCAGAAAAACAGATGACACCTCAACATGAACATGACTGTGTGGAGCAGTAAGAAAAACAAAAAGAAGGAAAAAAAGAAGCAAAGAGCTGCTTCACTCACCTAAAGTAGGTGCCATGCACATGCAGTCGTACTGTGTGACCAGGTCTGACTTGTAGCCTGCGTCAATGGGATAGTGGTGGGCCAGCTTGATCATCTTCTTGAAGGCGTCGTAGATGAAGATAAAGCTGATGAGCGAGGAGAAGCCTTCCTCGGTGAAGCGTGTGAAGTACTGCACCAGGAAGCTGGCATCCGTCGCCACCAGGACCAGGCAGAAGAATGCCGACCACAGGCCAATCCACAACCGGAACTCCAGATAGTCAAACTGATTATCCCTGCGCAGGGGTAAAGAGGCATATGCATGCACAAAAAGCACTTTAATACAGATGAATAATATCATTGAAGTGCCCAGATTGTTGTCATACTCTCTATTTATCTCCCTTAACAATGGGATTCTCTTTTCTGATCGGCTACCTTTGAAGTAGATCCGAAAAATTTGAATCACCATTCCATACCAATGCACTTGATGATGAATGATGACTGGTAACCATAACAACCATAGTAAATTATTTCACTGTACTTGCCCCATTAGAGGTAGCTATACTAAGTTATTTTCTGTAGTTCATGCACATGATTCCTAAATATAAAGAAAGTTATAGATAAAATTCTATCCTAATACAAACAGGAGATAAAGGGGATAACGGCCTTCGAGGTGACCAGTTCGATGGAAATAATGACTCAGCGGAGGCAATGACTCTCCTTCACCTCCACCTCGCTGTTATTTCCGTCGTACTTGTCACCTCGTCAGCCGTTATCACTTACATACTGTAATTGAGTACATATATATATATATATATATATATATATCATTCACATGGCTGTTTCTGACATATTGTAATCAAATAATGTTTCTATCCTGTATGTACTGTACGCCGGTTGATAATGATAAATATTTTACGATGTATTGGTCCCACATATTGAAGAGGTATTAAAGCAATATCCTGGAGTATGTCAACCCAGGCCTTGATGGTTACAGACTGCTGGTAGGGAAAAGAGAATTTGGTCCAGCATAGACCAAACAGCGAAACAGCCACTTATGCCAACTGGGGGGGACAAACTTTCAATAAAACTGAAAGTGAGTTCATGTGAGCCCAGTTAGTGTTAGTTTTGGGGGTCGGTATGCTATTCGGTCTATGAGGTACGAAATTCTCTCTGTCTTTTTCCTACTGACAGCTCTCAGTGAGCTCAACCAACACGGCTACAAGTTGAAATACTCTGGAATATCACCTTAGCCTGGTAAACCAACATGATCGGGTAAACAGAGATTAGAGATTACCCAGTGTGACGCATTAAACATTTAAACAAAAATAAACTGTTGAGCAAATACACAGTTAACATGTCAACAAAGGTAAACAGGTGAGCAGAGCCGGACCTGCTGAAGTTGAAGAGCAGCCTCTCAAACACCAGCACGGGCCCTGTGCTGCTGAGGATGGTGAGCGGCTGGCCGGCCAGCAGGCAGAAGACTGCTCCAGCCAGTGCTGTGCCCAGGAAGCTCTCCAGCACACCCTGCCAATGGAGACAGAGCGACATGAGCAATCATCCCATGCATGAGCAAGCCACACACACACACACACACACACACACACACACACACACACACACACACACACACACACACACACACAGACACTATGTGTCACAGCCATGTGGATAGACTCACAAAACACACATAACAGAGAGAGAGATAGAAAGAGATAGAAAATAAATCACATACAGTACAGGCACACACACACACACACCACACACACACACACCACACACACATACACACACACACACACTCAAGCACACAGATGTATTTGTGCACAATGCACTGTAGTCAGCAGTAAGCCTGCTTTACCCACCGCCCCCCCCCCACCCCCCACCACCGCTCTGTCCCCCCACTCCTCCTCTCTCTCCCACTCCCAGTGGGCCGTCACCAGCAGGGAGACCCCTCAGCAGGGGCAGGTGGCTTTCTGCCCTCCAGGAAGTGAGGCGTCCGGGGCATCTGCTCCCTCAGCTGACGCCCTGCTGACGCTCAGCCGGCGCCGCTGCTAGCCACTGCCTGTCATGCCACATGCCGTCCCAGTTGCACAGAGGACAAAACACGCACACACATTCTCACTCTCTCTCTTACAAACACACTTTCACACACACACACATACGTTCGCTCCGGCACAGATTCGCAAGAGTCTGGCATTTCAGTGTCATACTTCATAGCTCTTTTTTACATAGAGAACCTTAACTGGAATTGTTTACATAACAGGTAATTAGTAGCATGAAGTATATATGATGATATTATTCTATGACACTCTGATATAATATGTCAAAATGACATTCACAAATCAACTTGTACACTTGCTACATGGAATTTTGTGTTGTTTTTCCAAGTCAGAGACACAATGCTCTTACATGAGGTTGAATACATAAATAAACAGCACCTCACAAAATCTCAACCACAAACAAAAGCACATGCCACACTGACAAGGAAGGAGCGGTGGTACTATCCACACACTGTTTGCACATGAAACGTTGACAGCGCTGATGTCAGAGGACTCCTGCAGCCTTCAACACACCTGCATGTTTTCGGTGGCGTCCCCCAGCAGGCCTCCGAACGTGATGGCGTTGGTCACGGTCCCCAGATAAATGAATAAAATGGCCGACAGCGACTGGATGTTCAGCGCGTCGTAGAAGTCGCTGGCGAAGAATGGCAATTTGCGCTTGATGTCGAGTATAAGGCCACCGCAAAACCTGAGGTAGGGGAGAGACATTAGGTGAGTGGACACAGCTGACAAGGGAGGAGAAACCATTTGGGACACAATGCCGCAGTAACACAAAAATGTTTGAGTGTGGTCATGGACGTTAAATGTGATTTAACAGCATGGGCACTACATTCAAAACAAACTGCAATGTTTATCTATAAGACAGAAAAACTGCTGACCCTGGGAGAAAGAGAGACAGAAAGCGAGAGAGAGGATAGCACTTGTCAGCATTTCCACAGTCATTCTTGGAATTTTCAAGTTCTAGAGAGAACATAGGATACACAGTAACCCTCCAAATGTATTGTCTGACAAATGCCTCTGTGCCGAAGCCAAAACAGACCTGTTTATCCAAGCACTGTCCACACGCATGACTCCAACCCATATTACAGTTGAAGTAAGATGATTTGATATGAGTTGGGGTGAATGTCGCTTGAAGGTTGAAGGTCGAAAACCTTCATGTGTAAGCCAAAATATGAAACTGTTATTTATTTTGGGGTGGGCTGTCTTACTTTCCAGTCCTCTTCAGTTCATCGCCCACTGCGTGGCCCCCTCCACCGTGACCCCCTTCGTGGGGCGTGTCGCCGTTCATCTGTGTGTTATCACCTCCGGAATACATGTTCTTCCTGGACATAAACACAAGCATGACTGTCAGTGCTATAAAAACACACACAGTAGAGTAGGTACATGCCGGTGAACTGTCATTTAGGAGAATGCGCTAATTATAATTTAAGTATTAGGATCCCAATCTCATTCTTGGGACTGAACCTCACTGGGGGACAATCTGTGGGATTGAATTCAAAGATAGTCCTGTTTTACTGTAATTTAATAGAATCTAAAGCAAGCCAAATCAATACCCTATTAGTCAATACCCCATTTGGCGCCAACTACCCATGATAAGAAAGCACCTGGGAGCTACTAACACCTAGGAGCTATGAAAGACAATGACCTCGTCATAAAACACTTACTGTAAGCTTTTGCTGGCCATTATCTCAGTCCCTTATTCAATCTAGCCATCACACAGAATGTTTGCTCTGTATTTCAATATGCTGTATATGTGCTGGACTGAAGTAGATGCACTCCAATGCATTTGGTGGAAACCCCGGAGGGGTTTGTGTGTGTGTGAGAGAGTGTGTGTGTGTGTGTATGTGTGTGAAGCAAAATGAAAGAGGGCCAGTGAAAGAGCATGATGGCTGTGTTTGTAAATTTGAATGTCTGAGTGAGTGTGAATGAAAGAGAGAGAGAGAGAGAGAGAGAGAGAGAGAAAGAAAGTGGGTGAAACTGAGAGAGAGAGTGAGGGAGAGAGAGAGAAAGAGAGAGAGAGAGAGAGAGAGAGAGAGAGAGAGAGAGAGAGAGAGCGTTACTACTACTAAAGAGCCTGCAGTCCGCTCACAGATTGGCTGGTATGCAGATGCGACAGCCTGCTGTCAGTTCACCTTAAGCCAAAAACCCTTGACATGGCTCATCTAATTAAGTGCTACCCTTCTCCTCCCTCTCCCTCTCCCTCTCCCCATCTCTCTCTATCTCTCTATCCTTCTACTTCACCTTCTCCTCCTCTCTCCTTCCGCTCCAACCGGCCCTGTTACATCAGGAGTGAACTGACCTCACACACGTTTTTGCCGGCCTCTTAAGTAAGAAGCCTAACTGAACAACTCTCTGTCCCTAGCACTGGGTCTGCTATCCATCAAACACAGATAAAACCTTCATGATGGTGAAGTTACAATGGCCAGAGCCTAACCTCAGGCAAATGTGAAAACATGACTTAAAACACACATTGGACATCTTATTTGTTATGACAATGCCGGTGTCGGTGTTTTGCCCGAACCTTTTGTCTGAAGACGGCAAAGACTTTGGAGGCTCTATCCTGATGGCAGGGTCCCATTCTCCGGGAGGAAGGACAATGACCTCATCGAGGAACTCGTCGATGCCGGCCAATAGATCCTGCCGATCCTTGGCTTTGTATGCAATGTCGTGGAAGACCTAAACGAAAATTACAAACAAGGGCTGTTAGAGTGCATATCTGACTGCAGGTGATCAACACAGTATTGTATGTCTGAGAACATTAACTGGCATGGAACATGTCTGGTGGTAGAATGGACTGCAGTAGAAATCGAAATGAACAGAACAGAAGTGTAGAAGGCCAGACAAGGAGGAAAGTAAAAATGTGTGTACATGAGGAGGGAGAGAGAGAGGGAGAGAGAGAGAGAGATTGAGAGAGTGAGAGAGAGAATGAAAGAAAGAGACTATTTTTACAGACACACCTCATCAGACATGAGCGTGGCAATGGCTCTGCCGATTTCATGGTATGACCTCGCTTTGCCTTTGGGCCCAAGGAGTATGAACAAGAATCTGTTCAGGGGACAGAAGACAACGGTTATGACATACTAATGCATGACTGATCATGTGTAATTGCATGTGCATCATGTGCATTTTGAACCATACCAAGACCATACCTTGATATTATAATACTGACAAGCTGTTTATTTTACTCATTTATTGTCAGGTCTTTTCATGTTCTACCATTATGTTTATATCACTCAAGTCAATTTACCAACGGATAGACATAATTCCAACATGGAAACACATTAGCACTGCAATTACTTAGTAGTCCTAAGGAGGTGAGGTGTATGTAGTGTAAGACTATGCAGTCTGTCACCTTGTGGGAACAGGGACTTCAGTCAGGGCCCCCAGCATGACAGCCTGCTGCAGTCGCACAAAGGCCACAAACGGAGCGTCCAGGAAGTCCACCTCCCCCACCAGCACGTTGGAGGCCTCCGCGTCTCTGGGCAACTTCTTCATGAACTTATTCTTCAGCTGGAGCCATGCAATACATATAAAAACACACACAGACACGCACGGACAAACACACACACACACAAGGATAGAAGAGAATGGACAGTAAATCTTCCAAGAATGTATTGCATGAAAGGTAAAGCAGAAGGTGTGAACACACAAGCTCACAATCCCCAAGGGGACCCAGTCTAGACTGCATAAGACAAATTTGGGGGGTTTGGGTGGGTTGTGGGCGGGAGCGAAACAGACTGTCTGTCTGGGGGAAACACAGCTTGGTATTTTCATACATGGGGGCCACCTGCATCTCAAGGCAGCTGTGTGAAAGCCTGCCCACCACGGCCCCTGCATAACTCACTCACTTAAAGGCCAAAACCATGGGTAACCCAGCTGGGATGCCAGTTCCCTGGGAGTCTCCAGTGTGAGTTTGTTTTTTATCTTTTATCACTGATGGATTCAAAGCCAGACTTCCAAGGAGATGGCATTAACCTAAAGTACCTGCTGAAATGGACTGCCACAGACACAAAGTCCAATCTAAAGACGCACAACAATTCAAGTGAGTCCCCATAGTATTACTGGGCCTCCGCACTAAAAGTAATAGTGACTAAATAAAGAGCAGATGAGGGGAGATCAAGTGTGAAATCACTTTATCTTATTGCATCATGAAATTAACCAGTCTTAACCACCATGGCATTAATACAAGCACAACACAAACAATCAAACCCACACTTCAAAGTGTGGCAGCCCGGCAAATAAACACGGCGCTGTAGACAAGCGAAAGTAGAGCAATAACACAAGGCGCTCTGTTACTCATTAATACCCCTGAGGGTCACTACGCCAACCCCAGCCAGCAGTGGAAAACATTCACCCCAAGGAGGCCAAGGACATCCTCCTCCCTGGGACAACAGCCACAGCTGGCCTGACCTTCAAGCATGGCTCCGGGTGGAGGTAAGGAAGAGGTGACACAGTCAAAAGGGGGCGCAAGTTCAGTGGAGAACTTTTACACTCACTTACTCACACACTTGCTAACACAGTCGGTTTAGAGAGAGAGAGAGAGAGAGAGGGGCAGGTGTGATAACATAGACTTGTCTGGAGCTGAGCAAGGTATGGGGACAATACATGCCACAAAGTCCATCTGATAAGTCTTGCACTTATGCTGATGAGTTATAGCTTATGCTGTGACAGGGCTATTGATTTTGGTCCTTGCTAATGTCTATGGCATAATGTAACTGTAATGATTAATATGCAATGCTACACTTTAACCCATGTTTGCAGCACATAGCAGTTGTAGTAGTAACTAGTAACAACTACTGCCTTGACAGGGAAATGTATGGTTTCTTCAACAATCAGAGACTTCCTTAGGCAAACATCAGTGCAGAAGGTGGTAAAAACAGCACCATCAAAGTGACTACAAGGCTGGTAAATTAACTTAAAAACATCATCAAACGTTGCCTGGTGTGCCTTGGGGCAGCCATGGCCTACTGGTTAGGGCTTCAGGCTTGTATCCTAGGGTCTGATCCCTGATGAGTGGACATGGCTGAAGTGCCCATGGCCAAGGTTTCTAAAGCCTCACTACTCTCCAGGCGCTGCTATAGCAGGCAGCCAATTGCTCTGGGATAGTGTGTACTTAACTACACTGTCTGCTGTGTGTGTTTCGCTAATTAATGATTGGGTTAAATGCTGAAACCAAATTTCCCTTACGGGATCAAAACACTATGGAATATTATTATTTAAGGAGTGGTCTTACTGTAGCATGGAAACTATGTTTTCCCTGTGTGGAGCAAAATAATTCGAAGCAAGTCAAAGTGCCATGCATGACTGCCCTGACTGTGGTTTAAAACTTGAGACAGTGTCATTATTTGACCATTAATTCTTTTGGAACCATTTGGATCATTAGGAACATAAAGCATATGCAATGTGACTGTGCTTTTTCACTTGTCTGCAGATGGTGCTGGCAGATGGCACATGTTATGGTGAGTTACAGTGGCTATTCTACAACAGCTGGTAAGAACACAATTTATCTCGAAGACTTAATGTCACTAAATCTCAGAATATCTAGTTTTTTTTCTAATGAGAACACACAGTATAAAATCCACTTTTAGAAATGTCAAAATCAGAGAGGTGCGATGTGACGGACGACATGAACCAGTGGAGCGCCGCAGGCCGGAATTACGACAACATCCTCCATGTCTGCAGTGAGCTGGCAGCGCAAAACAAGCCCTAGCAAGGGCCAAATGAAATTTTAGAATGGCATTAGCGTCAGATTATGGGCCAAGATCAGCACCATATGAGCTAGGGAGGGAGTTGATTAAGGTCTTAGGGCAGGGAACCTTAAACAACCCTCATTGCCGTTGATGCTGTAATGTCCTGACGAAGATGCTGGCACTGACGTTGACGGCGGGGAAGTGTGTGTGTGTTTGGGGGTTTGTACAGTAAATGCAAGCCAGCCAATGGATCAATTTTGGATTTACAGACAAGAAAACAGATTTACAGGCAAGAAAACCCATATCAACAACAGTCTCTCAAAATCTCACATTCAAAGATGTTTTTTTTAGCATGCCCAAAAATGTGTATTGCATGTATTGCCTCTACATTTGGGTTAGATATATACAGAGAATGCCACTGCCACCTATCCTTTCATCTGTCACTCTCTGTCTGACTCTCTCTCTGTCTTTTTCTAGTCTAATCCCCTCTATGACAGTAGCTGCCATCACCATCAATGAACTTTCGACCTTTTGACTCACCACCTACCACTTTCCATTACTGTCAAACCTGCCAGTTGGCTGGGCCGCGTTGTCCGGTCAGCCACTCCTGGCATCCTGTGAAATGGAGAGACTCACAGTCTGCTCCTCAGGACGCTAATCCTTATCACCTAGCATCCGTACTACGCTCCACTGACACAGTGTGCCAACTAGATTACACTCAGCACAACACTTTAAAGAGTCAAATCCCTAGACGTAAGCTACAGTACATAGCATCTAACATTGCGCTTGGTTAATGAACTATCTTCCTTGTTACTGAGTGTCACCTGTGTATTGTATTTTGCTTTTGCCATTTTTGACTTTTTACCATACCAATGCTGGTATAACCACACATGCCTTGTAACTTACAGCATTACAGGGCATGCATGGTAAGGTTATA
>JAVQKI010303864.1:0-2500 GCA_036025975.1 Nematalosa erebi
CCCCCCCCCCCCCCCCCCCCCCCCCCCCCCCCCCCCCCCCCCCCCCCCCCCCCCCCCCCCGAAACGCAAAACACAGAAACGAGAGTGAGCGAGAGAAAGAGAGAGAAAGAGAGAGAGCAGACTCGGCGGCCAGAGTTTTATTGTCTAACTAGGTTATTGTAAATAACCAATGCAGGGATGTGAGTGGCTATTCATTCCCTAGACAGAGTGATTAATCCATGCTGCGCTTAGGGAGACTGGGAAGCACGGGAGGGAGAGGGCTTGTCTCTTTCTCTCCCTTTTTTCTCCTTTTTCCCCCCTTCATTCTATCTCTCTCCCAAAGTCTCTAATTGGCTAATTTCATAACCTTTTCTAAAAGGCCTGAAAGAGACTCTGTGGAGGTCCAGAGTAGCAAGGCTATAGAGAGGAGGAAGTTGAGCATCGCCACCAGTCGTCTGGGTTCACTGTTTTAGAAAAGAAAATGTTCCCGAGACCGCGTCAGGGCCTGAGACACAGTGACTCCAGCCAGCATGGGGGAGCCGTGCTTGAGAAAAGAGATCAAATCATCTCACGAACCTGGAAAACACTGAAGACGTTCAGCTTTTGACCGGAGACGGTCACTTTCAGGGAACGCGTCCAGGAAGATGCTCCCCTTGTCATGGCTCTCAGGAGGTGAATGAGAACGCCTCGCTGTCTGAATGATGGGGGAGCTCTACCCCGAATGTCATCCTATTATCCAATATAGGGTCGGAAATTTAGGTAAACCTATTTCAAATGACGGCAATTTAGCCAAATTATCAGGGAAGCGGGGCAAAAGGCAGCCTTCTTCCTCAGGTCCGTTTGCTTTTTTGCTCTTGCTCTTTTTCGGCACACATTCTGAAAATGATTGCTTAATAGCCGGCACTTAAGAGTGCCGCCTCAAAGATTGGTGCGGCCAGACAGCTCTGTGTCTACATCAGTTACTCGTCTGTATGAGGCGGCCGCCACAGCCACACTCCAGAGGAAAATGAAACGAGAGGAAAAAAAAGAAAAACACACAACAAGAAAAACGAGGTGTAATGGATTCACTATCAGACCCACCGATCAACGTCTGTGAGTGCGAAAGTGGCATGGCCGTCTACGGGCCAGACGTGAGCCCTGTGCGACAGCGCCTCGGCTCCTTGCTGCTTCGTAAACATGGTGGGCCGACAGTGGCCGACTCCGAGGGTTAAGTCTCTGAGATTAACATCAACATTATTTTTTCCAGTCTCTCTCTCTCTCTCTGTCTCTCTCTCTCTCTCTCTCCCTCTCTCTTTTTCTCTCTCTCTCTGTCTCCTGAAACTACAAACACCAAGTGCCCTGGCCAGTGTTTTCCACCATGTCACTTTTTTATTTATTTATTTACCTCCAGTGCAAGATATCAAGTCCTTTTTTCTCCCTTGGCTTTTTTTTGTCAACAAAGTTTGGATCCTAGCCTTTGTACCTTGGCGCTGGGTTGGGTGAAGTGGGGTGGTTTGTCAGGGGTGGGGTGGGGGGGACTTGTGGAGTGGAAACGGCAGATAAACGCAGAGTATAAACACGCTCCCATTAGTCGCTGGCGGCCCACCAGCCTCACCTCAAAGGGATCTCGGCGTTATCTGCAAAGCGCCTGCCTCGGCCACGGAGTGATTCACTGCAGGACTTCTGTAGGAGAGGGGCCTTAAGTTCTGGCCCATGAGCTGGGCCGAGCCATCAGCAGCCCTTCGTCTGGGATAGTCTGGAACCCATCCATCTTCATAAAAATGACACTTTATTGAAATCTAAGTCTACGAAAAACGCAAGCCAGTCTCAGGTCACCATCCGCTCAAGTCAAAAAACTCCCCCAAGAGCCTTTGCTTTTCTCCCCCCTCTTCCCAAGTCTGCATTTAAATCTGTTTATGGGTTGTTTTCTTTGTGTTTCATGGCGAACGCATTTGGCCCATCAGCGTATTTAAATCCGGCGCTGGCAAAAGTGGAGTCGACCTCTCGGTCCAGCATTCAAGGCACTGGAGAGCAGCCCTTGGCCCTGTCTGCGAACGTGTGTAGTATATCACACCAACTACGCAACGCCTGTCACTGGACTCGCTTTTTTCAAACTGGTGGTGCTATGCCCTCAGAAGGCGATAATAGTGGCAACAGTATTTTAAATAACCCATGAGACTTTTTTTTTTTTTTTAAATTCTTCTCTTGACTCCTAACATCGCTGCTGCCAGTGAAATAGGTCGTCATCACCACACCGCTTTTTTAACCGGTCCTATAAAAGTTTCAATTGTGTGTGAGGGCAAAGTAAATCAGGAGCCCAGCTCACATGTAACACAACACGACCACACCTCAGATGAGTGCAGAGAGGAGACCTTCATAAATTAAAATATAGGGAAAATGGAGGGGAAGAGGTACAGACAGGCTGATGCAATAATGAAGCAATACATAGAGAACAAATGCAACCCAAAACCCACGTCAGTGTTAGCCAGGGTTTGTATGATTTGTGCGCATGCACACAAGTGTTTATGTGATGATGTGCATT
>JAVQKI010303864.1:5000-20245 GCA_036025975.1 Nematalosa erebi
GCTTGCCAGGACCACCAGGACAGGATTGTGTCCGTATTATCGCAGCCGGCCTTTCAAGGCTGGGGAAATCCTCTCACAGCCGGGGGGGCTCAGTGTCAGTTTCCCACCAGGACCCCACTGAATCATCCCACAATCCCCTGCTCACGCTCTTTATCACACTTCGCCACAAACAGCACCCGGCGCCCGGGAGGAGAGGAGCCTTATGTCTTAACACCATGCCAAACGTAACACGCTGCACTTGCCATGAGAAACCCCGCCACGATTCATCAAAACAATACATCTATGTGTTAAGAGAGTTGATGTTGAACGTTCTAGAGAGGAGAAAGCCCACGCATCATACTATGCGTCCAAAAAAACTTTAGTAAAGGCTTCTACCTCAATGTGACATTCCGGGCACTTTTCTTTTTCAGACAACATACTTGAAAGGTTGATTTGTTGGTGGTGAGAATTTAAATGTTTATGACTAATAAAAGGGTGTATAAAGTATAAACGGGTGGTCAAGTAGGTGGACAACTGGCCAAATGAGACAGCAACAAGCTGCGCCGATGAGGAAATATCTGCAAAGGGGTGGGAGTGGACCGCAGATAATTGCCCACCCACATTTTCAGTAAAAGGCCAGAAAATCAGGACTCGCGATAGAGTTCTCTTAAGTGCGTCTTTGTTGAAATGGAAAAAAAAAGATAGATTAAATGCATCCAAAAGTGGGTGTGCGCTCCTTTAAACGCTCTAAGCCCCCTTTCCATTGCCAACTTTTTTAAAAGTACAAACGTCTAGTGTTTACTCAAAAACCCAAACACACAGAAGGGATCCAACCAAATATAGGAAACAAATGAAAACGCAGGCCATTAATAAATAGTTTTCCCTGTCTGAAGACAAAAAGGAAAAAAAAAATGAAACCTCTAGACTGTTAATAATGGTAAGTGCATCTTGCCATACATCAAAAGCCAGTGATGTATTAGGGCAGAATCTGGGCACTTTTTCTCAGCCTTTTCTGAAATTTTAAACATTTCCCAGGATGGATGCATCCTTTCTGAATGAAGTAATGAGCGCCTCGGACGAGACTGCCTCTCTGCAACCACAAACCCTCCCTCTTTCACTCTTTCTCTCTCTCCTCTGATGACTTTAACACACAGGGACAAAAAATTGAAGAAATCGTTCTCTTCACTTCCTCTCTCTCTCTCTCTCTCTCTCTCTCTCTCTCTCTCTCTCTCTCTCTCTCTCTCTTTCTCTCTCTGTCTCCCCTTCTTCCTTCTTCATTCTCTTCCTTCAGCCAAACACAGTGAGATGCTTGGGAATTACCTGCTAGCTAGCTAGGCCCCCTGAGGAAGGGAGCAAGCAGGAGGAACCAATGCCAAGGCTCTGGGGTAAGGTTAGCCTACGCTCACTTTACCAGACAAATGCGCATGAAAGACAGGGAAGCCTGTGGGGAATGTTCGGTCATTAATTCCACTTAGCTCCATCCTTAACAGTTTCTAGTGCTCACTGAATGATGAAATACAGTCAGCGATGAGAGTATTAGGACTTTCGTTGCCTACTCCTACTCCTACTCCTACTCAATACGTCGAGAGAGAATACTCACATTCCCGTGGCTGGTAAAATGTCAAAGTTTATTGAGCTAATTTGGTTGAGTAGCAGTGCATTTTGCCAAACAAGCCGATAGTTAAATACCAGCGAATGGAGTCCACAGCACGTTCTTTCCAAATGAAACAAAAGAAAAAGGTGCCATTATCTGTGATTCCAGGGGCAAAATTTCGTCAGATGGCAGGAGCTGCCCTCTCAAATGGGTCAATGGTGTTGAATAGCAATCCCACACCCATAAGGACAGTGGCATTCATTTTATTAGTGAATGGAAAGACAGACACTCCACTGGAAACCTGTCGATAAGTCAGGGCTGGAAACAAAAACAAAAAACCAAAAAAGACAAAAAAGGGGGGAAAAGGAAAAAGGGGGCGATTTTTAGAGGTGATTCACCACATTGTTAAGCTACTATTCTTTCTACTTTTTGCCTCTCTTTCACCCACTCTCTCTTTTCTTTCTTTCTTTCTGTCTGTCTTTCTTCACTTACTCCTGCTTGGATTGTTGATGATAATGAATGGTGGAAAAGAATGGTGAGGGTTTCTTTGAAGGCAACAAAAGCCCAGGGCCTTGTGACATCTCCGGCTGGTAAAACATAATCTCAGTGGTCCAAGGCTGTGCCACAGCGCCGTTGCACACAGCCAGCCCCTGTGCTTACTCAAAGCCCAGCTCAGGGCGTCTGACTCCCATCACACACACACACACGCACACACACACACACACTAGCGCGATGACAAATGTGCACTCAAATATACACCTAAACATCAAAAAGACACCCACACACCCACACACATATACACACACACACAGATGGTTCTCATGGACATATCAATAATCCACAGATATGAATGTCCACACTCACATTTGCAGAAATACACATACTCCGCGCACACACTTCAAAGGTCTGAATACACACACACACACACACACACATAGAAACACACACAAATCCACCCACACATCCACAAACAGACAGGGGAGAAGATGAATAGGTTAAAGCAAAACAGCTCTATGCAGATAGAGAGGGGAGCGAAAGCATGAGGAGTGTGCTATCTGAGCATGTCTGTCTTCAAACCACCCCAGCCCTGATAAGAGCCGGCTTTCTGGGCACCACGGCTAGCTTCCCTCCGAGCTTGTCTCATGGCTTTGGTTAAATAATGCACCAAATGGTGGCAGACCGCAAGGTTTTTTAAAAAATGAAACTTAACAGCTTGGAAGACAGGAAGTCTTACCTTGTCTCACAAAGGCACTTTTTTTTCCCAAGCCTGACCTATTTTAGCCGAATCCCTTGCACCACTTAACTTGATTCATGCCTACTTTTTTTTTTTTGACTCTCTGGAAGGTTTAACCCCAGGTCACAGCCAGCTTCTTAATCAGTTCAGCACATGACTGCCTCTTTCAGGCTTCACATACCAGGGTGAGGTACTCCCTGATACAGTATATTACCATAAAGAGCTCAGGCCTTAAACAGGGGGAGGAAGGGAAGCCAGCGAGAGAGAGAGAGAGAGAGAGAGAGAGAGAGAAAGCCAAAGTCGATCCTATTTAGAAAAAAAGCCTGCCTCAATACATCAATAGACAGATTGGCGGAGCAATCATGTTCTCCACAAATCCTCACTTCAAAAGCCTGTGGTCCCTGATGGACGGTAGAGCTGGACAGCCATAGGCAGGGAGGATGGAGAAACTGGTGCTAGTGGTGGTGGTGGAGGGGGTGGGGTGGGGTGGGGTGGGGTGGGGGGTGTAGCAGAGTGAGGTGGGGGCTATTTAGGGGCAGGCAAGTGAGGTGGAGTGGGGTGGGGTTGCCGGGATCTACTCCTCAGGGAAGTAGGCAGTGCCACTGTGGTGCGCAGATCACCCCCACTTGGCAGAAGCCAAAATGGGGGAGTTAAATAGAAAAGGAGGGGAAAAAAAGAAAGAAAAGTCCTCAACTACCACTTTCCGATGATGCAGTTTAAGAGGAATTTAACAATCTACCAGCCCTGCCATAGGGTTTGAATTGGACTTCAGGGAGGGAGCGGGGCAGAAAGGGAGAGAGAGAGAGAAAGAGAGAGAGAGAAAGGAATAAAAGAGTTAGAGAGAGCGTGATACAGGGAGGGAGAAGGAAATATTTAAAAGAAAAAAAAACACACACAACCTATTCCCCTGTGACTATGCAGCATGGCGCTCAATGTTGACTGGTCAAGGGTTAGGGCGGCTTCCTGTGTTGACCAGAGGAACACTCGGCTCAAACTGTGCCCGTGAGGTCTACAGAGGTCAAGGGGCTAAACTGCAAGGGTCAAAGAGCTTTGACTTTTTTTCCTCTCCAAAAAAGGTTAAACCCTCTTTGTGGGCTGATAAAACACAAGACGCATGAATTTCTTATTAAACTAATCTCACATCTCAGTTGTTGGTCTCTGGCAGCGGTTGGTGGCAACAAAAAAAGAACTCCTGATGGCTGTGCATCAAAACAACACTCACCCATACTTATTTTGTGTTTTATTTACTTATTTGACAGACCCTTTTATCTAAAGCAACCTACATGGTGTACAGATTCCAGTACACTTTCCCTTGGACAACACAGAACATGGGGACGATACAGTATATTGAAGTGCAATGTAGCACTATGTTTTCCAATCTACAACTGTCACAACAGACACAATTCAGCTGTCTTTTTGACTGCTGACACTTGGCAGGAGACACTATTTCTTCATAGAGAAATCAACAATGAATTAAATACTTAATACAGTGTTTATAAAGTTATCTTAATGGATGAAAAACACACATGATGGAGAGCGAACCACACTGAGATATGAGTTATTGCACAAAAGGAAACAAAAGGGACCACATAAATTGAATCTAAAATTGTAACCAATTATAAAATTGCTTTCTTACCCTCTGACTTATGTCCCTCAGCTAATGCTCTACAAATGAGATAAAAAGTCATTCTGATAACCTTAATCATAGATTTATGTTCTTCAAATACTTACTTAAGAGTTCCACCACACACTACTGTAAGAGCAAAAAAAATCTGGTCAAGTGTGGCTGCTGTGAAAATTGTGAATGAATGTCAGTGACACGCCCCACATTTTTGCGCGAGAGAGAGGGAGAGACAGAGAGAGACAGAGAGAGAGAAAGAGAGGAGAGCAGGAGCCGCCGTAACATCGGCCGGCTAGCGGATGATGTGAAAGCCCTCGGCAGCGACACCTCCCCAGCCACTTGACAGGGTGAGAGGGGGGGAAGTAGCACTTCACCCCCATAACAGACACAAGGCCCTGCAACACTCACAGCCGAGAGAGGGACACAGGGGCTACTGTTCCCATTCACTGCTTTGTCTTCAGGCCCTCTCTTGTTGTTTTCCGTTTCTTTTTTTTAACTTGCTTGCTTGCTAGCTTTGCCTTGCCTCCCCTCTGCAAACCGCACCACAATGAAGGCGGCATGCTCCCCTCCCCTCTCACAGAGTGCTCAATACTGGCCCTATCAGGGCACTGAATGGCTGAACCAGGCTTCCCATGAAAATCAAGTCAATGACCTGTTTCCCGCTCTCCCCTTGTGAAGTGGGTGACAGCCATAATTTCGACCAGGGTTTTTTCTCACGTGTTGTTTCGGTGTGCAGGGGTGGGGGTGAGGGGTGTCTGTGTGTGTCGAGGAGGGACGGGTGGTCGAGGGGTGGGGGAGGGTGTTGGTGGATGAGGAGATGTATCGTCCAGTCAGTGCAAGCCAATGTAAAATGCATTAATTCCTTCAGTGTGAGCTCAGCGTAAATGATTTGATTGTGGCCGATTCGACATAGCTTTTCTCTCTCTCACTCACTCTCTCTCTCTCTTGTCGAGCTGCCGAGAGGAGGAAAACAAAATGCTGGGAATGTTGGGAGATTTTTTTTTTTTTTTTGCAACCAAACACTGACTTCAGCCTTATGACCCAATCAAGTGGAAGGGAGAAAGGCTTTGTCCACCTTGGACCATCCAAAAATACACAGTGCTGCAGAGAGGGGGAGAGACAGAGGGAGAGAGGGAGAGAGAGAGAGAGAGATATAGAGGGAGAGAGAGAGATAGAGGGAGAGAGAGGCAGAAAAAGGAGAAGAAATGCAAAGATTTTGCCAACCTTTTGTCACGCTCTAAGCACTGGTTCAGTCAATTGCTGTCAGATCAAGAGGACAGCGAAAGAAAAAAACGGGCACTGCTGCCTCAGACGACGGAGAGAAAGAGGAGAGGAGAGAAAAAAAAAAAACACTTTCTCTGCCGGCCAAGTCGGGAGAGTCCCAATACCCTGAATTACACAGTCCCTTTTAAAGGATTTGCATTTAAAAGATTGCATACAGGGCTGAATGGAGGTCGCTTCCCTGTGACCATAGAAACATGAGAAAAGGTGGAAAATTCAGTCCACTGAACTTTAAACGACTTTATCAAAGTGTCACTAATCAGAGGCGAGAGACACAAGGTTTTAGTGTTTGGGCAAACGTACAGAAAAACGCTCAAAAGCTAAATGACCTGCTAAGAGTATTACTGTGAAAAGCCTTGTTGACGGCAACTTTTTTCAAGTGTCAGTATCATAGTGCTCATCTTTGAAAAAGATGGACAGATCCTCCCCACCCCGTCAAAAAAAAAATCAAAAAGTTTAACAGAAATGCAGAAGTTTGCAAAACATATAGTTTAGTATTTTGTACGCATTCATAGCTGCTTCTTACATCACTCTGCTAAATCTTTTCTTTCGACTCTTTTTAGTGTTTTCTTTTTCTAAACTTTCCAAAGTGAAGAAAAAATGTTTCATGATTCCCTATGTGACCAAACCCCAGCTTGGCTCTCTCATCTGCACCTCGAAAGTTATTCTAACCTTTCTTTTTTTGTCTTCAAACTAATGGGCAATCCTGCATCTGAAATGAGGCCTGTGGTTTCAATAAGTCCGATTTACATACTCTTTCCCCCACCCTCTCTCGAGAACTACAACCATGACTGATTCACGGAATAAACAGACACATTTCTTCGTCCGAACACTTCTGCTAAATCTAAACACTCCATCAACCCAACTTGTGTTCGCTTTGTGCGCATGGAAAAAAAAAACAAAAAAAAAAAAACATGTGACCACTTATGTCAATTCTGACCGGTTTCCCCCTCCATGCTCGATTCTCAGTTTTAAGGCAGAAAATTGCGGCCATTTTCAGCGTTTAATGGGATAACAAGCGGCGGAATAATCCCCCAGCTAACAAAAGCGCTCGTATGAAAGGGCTCCCGTGAGTCCGATCTAGGCTGAGCCATGGTGCGATGGCCGCAGCCTGCTGATGGGCTGTGTAATCTCCCCACAAAGATCGGTGCACCGCAGCGCATTCACCTCCCAGGGCCCTGTACACCAGATCACATCCAGCCGACAGTAAATCACCCATCTCACAAGGTGGGTGGGGAGGTATCATGGGGCGGTAGGGGTAGTGTGGGGGTGGAGGGGGTGATAGAAAAGTGGGAGAGGGAAAGAGAGAGAGAAGGAGCAAGGGGGAGGAGAAGGGCCTGGGGGAAAGGAAAATTAGGAGAGAGGGAGTGGGGATTTGCTGAGGAAGGCCTACATATGCTGATCACCCAAAAACAGACAAGGAAGAAGAGAGAGAGTGAGAAGAGTAGAAGGATGAGGCGGTGAGGCAGTGAGGCAGACACTTTGCATTTTTTAGGGGAAGCGAGCGCTAACGAGCTTGTCTGATCTCCGAACATGTCCTAATGATAATCTTCCATGAAATTGTCAGGGGGATTCCGGAAGTCGTCTCAAGAAGGCATTAATTGGACCAGATCGTGAACTGATGAATGCGGAAGAACAGAAAAACAACACAAACATCACAAACAACAACCCCTAATGATCTCAGGGTCTCATAATTACATGAATGAAGATTCATAATGAACAAGGAAAGTGGGGAGAAAAAAAAACATATTTGAAGATGAGAGGATCCTAAATTAAGAAGGGTGGTGGTGGTGGTGCTGCTGCTGCTGCTGATGGTGGTGGGAGGTAGCTATAAAAGGCCAGACTACTATGGTTTATTTTAGTCCATCTGATTTGCATGCAGACATTTTCCAGGGGAGCTAAATGAAATGTGTGTGAATAGTGCTTGTGTCAGAGGTGGTGGGACGATGCCAACTTGGTTTTAAGGTCTCATATCCCTGGCCTAAGAAGTGTTAAGAAGCACTAAGCAGCATTTACTTGACATGTGCTGACAACACTGGTGATTAAACGCCAAAGAGAGAGCCATATTCCCGCCACGCGTCTGAAGGGAAAGTGTGGGTAACCCTGCTCGGAGACGTTACCCACCTGCGAACCTGCGCGTGGATGGCTTCTATCATTCGAACGAAGGGGGACACCGCGCAGTGAGAGGGGCCTTGCATGACGACACACAGAAGGTCGTCTAAAGAGAAAGCGATACAAAGTGGCCGGCGTCCAAAAATAATGTTTATCGAGGGCGCTCGGTCAGCCCCGGTGTTTGAAGCAGAAACAGCCGCCGCCGCTGCGCCATAATGGAGAGGAATAGGCGAGTGGTTTAGCGCTGTATCAAGTTAACGCGCGACTCTTGAGTCTCAGCTTGCTCTTCTCACTGGTCTGTTTGAAAGCTTTGCTTTTGCGTCCTGTCTCACAAATCCATATGGTTGGAATTAATGATGATAAACAAACTGCTTGGAGAAATGCATTTTTACAAACCTTGGAGGCAACAACCAAGACATATAATCTGTGGATCTCTTGAAGCTCGGACATGACTTTTAGCCTAATATTGAACAGCAACGCGTCTGCAGTCTTGCTATGAAACCTAATGCAAGGGTCAGACGGGGCATTTAACAGTTTGAGGATCAAACTGAGTCTCGAAGATTAGCTCCATATGACTAATAAAGCAAGTAGATCCGCCCCACTCAGACACAGTTTATCTTTGTGTTAAGAAAATAAAAAAGACCAAAAAAAAATCCAAAACTGCACTGAAAGGCCATTGAATGACTTCAGAGGGTAAACATTTGGGTTTCAAAGCCTGAAATTTCATTATTTAATGGCTGAAAACATGCAAAAACAAAACCGCTCACCACAAACAACATCCACACATGCAACTCGCTGAGCCGCCTTCATGGAAAACGCCTGTTGTGTTTGTTCTTGATTGTTGATGTTGATGCTGCTACTTTAGTTTTGTTATGCCATTGCGGGCATGGAATGTACATGGTTAAAAACTAAAAAACTAAAATATAAAGCACAGAGAGACAGAGAGAGAGAGAGAGTGCTGGAGATAAAGAGAGAGAGAGAGAGAGAGAGAGAGAGAGTGCTAGAGATAAAGAGCGAGAGAGAGAGAGCTTCATGTTAAGGCAGGGGGCAAGGGGAAAGGGGGCCCAGCACAGCTTTATGGGTAGGCCTGCAGAGAGGCATGATGGGTCATAATAAGCACATCATTATGACTGGCGTCACAGGCTTGTCAGCCGTCAGAGGCATAAAGAGAGCATGTGGTGCTCATATGCAGGCAGTCTCTCATGCACTCACACACACCACTGCAGGAATACACACACACACGCACACACACACATACAGTACACATACACTGATAGATGCACAAATGTAAAGATATACAATCAGATGCATGCAAGAACACATATGCACACCTCCTATATATATCTTCGAGGGTCATTAATGATGTATTGGTAGCTTGACGTTTGCAGCTTTCTCTGCTGCTAACACATATTTCAGAAAATGGCTGACAAGTTTCCAAAATACTACAAACACTACCACGTCTACACACATCATCTGGGCAAACCTCAAACGTTCCCTGGCAGAACCAAACAGCTGACTCTAAAACAAACTGTGTCCTTAGATGACATGCAAATACTAAAAAATGAATGGTATATAAAAACAATTGCATACAAGTCATAATAATTTTAAAGATCACCATGGAAACTAAAGTACTTTGCAGTGGGGGTAAACTTCACACCTATTGGTTCTGCCTGCAATTTCTGTTTTCTGATTAGAGATTAAATAAATCTATAAAGAATTGGAGAGCACCCTGACTATTGCTGTAGCAAAATGCAATACTGAGCGAAGGTGCTACGTGGCGAAAGCCTTCAGTCTGCAAACTCAGATGACACAATGCAGGCAAAACAACTTACAATAGTACAATAACTGCACAGTTTAGGATATCACACAGCTCAGAACTAGAGCAGTTGTTCTGTACAGCATTCATCAAAAGAATAGACTTAGCATATTATTGCAATCACATTTTTACTAATCTTCCAAGCCAGCAAGACCTGGACCTGGAGATGTTGGCAATGTGTGTTATAGAGTTTGATCTTGCCAATGCTCAATTGTGCTCAAGTGTGTTTCTCATAGATTGTGTCAAGATTTCACAAACAAAAGTGACTAATGTCAGTAGTACAAAATAGAAAAAAATAAAAAACTCCAATAACAGGATTTGGTCAAGGACAAATGTCTGTCACAAAAATGCACCCAGAAAAACACACACACTGTACAGAGAGACACGGACAGGCACAGCAAGTGACTTTCATTTTCAGACTTCATTTCACCCTCTCTTAAGCACACACACACACACACACACACACACACACACACACATCTGGCACGTACACACACACATACACACACAGACACTGGCACACATATGCCTGCACACACACACACAGCTGGCACATCCACATACACACACAGACACAGCTGGCAAGTACACGCATGCACACGCGCACACACACACACACACACACACACACACACACACACACACACACACACACAGCTGGCACAGACACTGCACTGTGAAGGGCCACTGCTTCCGCTATTGAGCTCTTGCTTCAGGTCCTGCCAAGAAATGTCAAAAGTCGCCACATTCACAAGCAGCGTGACCTAGACGTGTGAATGCTCATCACCTTCCCACCCAGAATTAACTGATTATCAACCATTTTATTAACACTATTATGTATAACCTCTTCATCGGAGGTCTTCTCCACATTATGTAACTGTTTACACTAAACAGTTTCTTCATTTTTGTTATTGCATTACATTTTTGTTATTGTATTGTTAACTGTTTACAGTTTTTTTTCTTTGTTACTGCTCCTATAAAAATTTTTTTGTTTTTTTATTTGTGCAGGATATGGACAAAGCAGTGTTTATTCAGATAGCAGATTTGAACTAATAGACATAAAAGACACAAGATGCTGAGGTGGAAATCTTATTTCCATGGAGAACCCATGTGTGATCTTATCCACACACACACACACACACTAACACACACACAGAGGCTCCAAAGGTTCGCCAAGTGCCAGAAAAGTGTAATAGAAGTGATTTATCACACAGAAATCACCAGACGGGGGCCTTGCATCACCCACTCACACACCATACTGCTGGGAGGCTCCCGTAGTTTGTTCGGTTGTAGGATGAAGTCCAAGTACTAGAGAGAGAGAAGGGGAGAGAGAGAGACAGAGATAGAGAGAGAGAGAGAGAGAGAGAGAGAGAGAGAGAGAGAGAGAGAGTGAGGGAAAGAGAGGTATGGAGAGAGAGGAATGGATAGATGGAACGAGAAGGGGACAGAGCTGGGGAGAGGGATGGAGGGAGAGAGAGAAAGAGGGATAGAGGAAGAGGGAGGGAGTGTGTGAGAGAGAGTAAGAAGACACACTCCATATAACACAGGGCCCTGGAGTGGAAAATACATTATTAATCCACAGGGCTCCCCTGATATATCACATGGCACATGCTAACGGAGCAGAGCCCAGCACTGCCACTAAGTGCAGCCTTCATCCGGTGACGGGTCTGTTATCAGCCTGTGTGTGTGTGTGTGTGTGTGTGTGTGTGTGTGTGTGTGTGTGTGTGTGTGTGTGTGTGTGTGTGTGTGAAAGATGGCTGGGCAAAACGGAGCGTGCCTTTATCTCATCCCACTTCTCTCGCACAGCAGGGGCCTCTCTGTGCTTTAACAATGCAGAAAACGTGTGCACGCACACACACACACACACGCACACGCACACACGCACACACATGCACACTGACATACACACACACACACACGAACATGCACACTAACATACACACACACACACACACACACACACACACACACACACACACACACACCTCCACCCATAACCCCACTCCACCCCAGTTCACTGTCAGCACGAAACACTGGAAACGCTTATACCATTCAGGGTCTGTTTTCCAAGCCACGTCTCGGACAACTTAACCAATCCTCACCCCTCTTACCAAATGCACCCACCCACCCCTCTGCCATGCACACACACACACACACACACACACATGCTTCCTGCTCGTCCTCCCTCCAAAACCAGATCCATCTGCCAAACCGTAGAAGAAGTGAGGAGGACAGAGCCAGCGCTGGAGTCGGCGCCCGGGACACATCTGATGTCCACGCGGCACTTACTGAGGGGGGTCAGCGGGCAGTCATCCTCGTCCGGTCCTCAGTCGAGCATTACCCCGACAGATCTGCTCCACGTGCGCGCGCGCACACACACACACACACACACACACGGCCATTATTCACCCGTGGGGCTGCAGGCTACAGACATGCAGATGTTTGCTTTTTCACTGGGAACGTATCGCTGAACCCCAACCCTCACCCCAGCCCTCCCCTCCACTCATACACACACTCATACAGATACACACACACGCACACACACACACACACCACTGCAGGCGAGAAATTAGGCCCCTGTCTGTGCCGACATGCTTCAAAAACCAAAATGTGATAATTGCAAGAAGGGAGTCTATAGTTTTAAAGTAAACAACTGATCTTACCTGTCTCATTCAATCTGAAATTGGGGCTTAAATGCATGAATGTAATTATTAGGAGCAATGACTGATCATTATGTTGTCAAAACTAGGTACAACAGTGGTGTGAACGGACTATCCCAAGGCCTTCTGTGTTCTTTTAGGGCTTTCTCAAGGACCAATACATATATGTATGGAAGTATTGCTGTAGCTAAATTATATGGTGTATACATAATTATCGTGTAAGTGAAACATCTGACTGTTTTGTGCCACTTCAGCAGTTTACATAAGAGCAGCAGAGAAAATGACATAATATAAACACAGTGTAATCAGAACCAGACTAAGTATTTCTTTGCCCATACACAAACCAGGCGAAGCAGGCCTGAGCATTGTGTGTGTGTGTGTGTGTGTATGTGTGTGTGTGTGTGTGTGTGTGTGTGTGTGTGTGTGTGTATGTGTGTTTTTTTCTGAGATACTGTATTGTTTAGCAAAGGCATGCCCTTTCCCTGACAACAACGAAAAAGAGTGCGTAGCTCTGCCCCCTGACCACAAGATCCTGCGAGACTTGATCAGGTACCCCGATCATGGAGGGGAGGAAGGGGGGAGGAGAGAGGAGAGAGGAGAGGGAGGGAGAGCAGCGCAGTCACGTTGGACTCTTCGGCGCTGCAGTGCTGCCTGAGAGCCCTCCACAGCTGCTTTCAATTAAGACAGAGAAACAGAGGGAAAAACAGTCCGCACTCACCACTACCACTCGCTCGTTCACTACCTTACTTGCTCTCTCACTCTCACTCACTAGCTCATTCTCTTTCTTTTATTCCCTCACTCGTTCACTAACCCCCTACCTCACTCATTCACTAACTCACCTCCTCACTCGTTCGCAAACTCCCTTCTTTACTCGTTCACTAACTCCCTCCCTCATTTGTTCACTAACTCCCTTCCTCACTCGTTCACTAACTCACCTCCTCACTCGTTCACTAACTCACCTCCTCACTCGTTCATTAACTCTATTCCTCACTCATCCACTAACTCCCTCCCTCACTCAGTTGTTCACTGGCTTACTCCCTTGTTCCCTAACGCACTCTACTTCAAGTATTTACTAACCCATTCCCTTGTTCACTATCTGCTTTAAACAAGCCCTTGCTTGGCTTCCTATATGCCTCCTTTAACTCTGTTACTCTCTGCGTCAGAATGGCTTAGAGGGGTGTTAAGGTTCTCTTCAACACACTGTTGAAACACAAGCCTTTGGGATGATTTGTGTGTGAAGTGAACGTGAAGTAAATTTGGAAGCGCGCTGCTTTGGATGATTGTGAATTTTTCCGGCCTCACGTAATTTAGTTGTGAAAAAGTAAAAAAAACTCTCTCTCTCTCTCTCTTTCTCTCTCTCTCTCTCACACACACACACACACAGACACAAATACACAGGCTGTAGACAGACAGACTTAACTATCAATTTGCTTAGCTAAATGAATTATAACATGGCATATATACAACGCTATTACAACATGTGGTTCTGCTTAAGACGTTGGTCTAGCTGAATGAGATGATGCTGACCAAGAACGTGGCACTGTAACCAGCACGTCCTCTCCGCAAGAAGAAGCCAAACAAAAAGACAGGCCTAAAAAGGAAACGCGGATTAAACAGGCACAACATGGTACGGCAAGGCAAATCCCCTTCTTTTTATTTTCTATTGCCTCACCCACACTGAGGCTAACTGTTTATTCCTCTCTCTTTCTCTCTTCCTTTTCAAGTCATATGGTCACATTCTTGAAGACCATCCACCATCATTTCAGTAAGGAAAAAAAAATTGCTATAAAAAACAATTTAGGATGATCGAGCAGCGCACATGAAAGCATTCCAGGTGTCACCGCAAACCACTCTGTAAACAAACACCTGCCCGCCAGCCCCCGGGGAGCAGGTACAGTGTGGCGCGGTGCAGTGTGGCGAGGCCCAGCTAATACCCCCACAGACGGCCTTAATCCCAGTCCTGGTGATGTACTGTGGCCAAGCGTTCCGCTCCCCAGCCCATCTCTGCCCCTGCCATGGAAAACTCATAAAACACTGCAGCAGGGAGAGATGGAGGGAGCAAGTGAACGAGGGAGGGAGGGAGGAAGATAACAATAACATGAACTTTTTCTTCCTCTTCTTATTCTCTGGTGCCAGGCTATCTGGTGCTTGTCTTTGCACCCTGACACGGAGAGAGGCCCTTATACCCCCTCTCTCTCTCATCTTTCTTTCATTCTCCCTTTCTTCATCTGCTCTACCTCTCTCACTTCCTCTCTCTACTACTCTCTCTTTCTTTTCTTTGTCTTTCATTCCCTCCCTCTCTCTCTCTTTCTGTATCCCTCTCTCTTTCCCACCTCTCCAACCTCAATCCCCATGTCTCCCGCGGCTCTTAAATTATGCGCTGGCCAGTGGGAGAGATAGTCTTCCTGCCCAGGGCTGCAGGCTGCTCTCCTCGCCGCCACAGACAGATGGCCCCGAGGTCCTGGCGGCATGATGTAGTGCCCCTGGGCTCCACGGTGTGAAGGCACCATGGTGTGGAGACACACACATACGCACACACACACACACACAAACTTATGCACATGCGTGCACACTGCCATTTTTGTCCGTCTTGCTTTCTTTGTCGCTTTTCAAAACCCTGCCCTTCCCCTCTCTATCTCTCTCTCTCTCTCTCGCTCTCTCTCTCCCTTTCTTTCTGTTTGTCTTTAAAGCTCTCCGTCTCCTGGCCCCTGTGTTTGATGTCGCTGAGGTAATTGGGGTGGGAGTTGGTTATGACGACAGGGTGGTTTCATCAGTGCCGGTTTCATCAACCCCACGGAGGTGCTGATGGGGTGACAAAGCAGAAAGCAAGGAAGTGCGAGAGGGAAAGAAAGAGAGAAAAAAGAGCTCAAATGACAAAAAAGTTTGAGGGACTTTCGTGTGTGTCTGTGTATATATGTGTGTGTGTGTGTGTGTGTGTGTGTGTGTGA
>JAVQKI010303892.1:0-24133 GCA_036025975.1 Nematalosa erebi
CAATGAAGACAACAGTGTTGTGTCACTCTCTCAGGTAACAAGCTTTGGTATACCCATAACTGAGCAGGTTTTTTTGTAAAAGTGTGGTTTTACACTATGTATATGATGTATTTCATGCAACTAAAATCATGATTTATTTAGTTATTTATTTTAAATATAAAATGAATGCACTTGGCAGGCCAAGATGGATGAACTGCAACTCTTCAGAGGAGACACTGTGCTGCTCAAGGGCAAGAAGAGGAGGGAGACGGTATGTATTGTGCTCTCTGATGACTCCTGCTCCGATGAGAAGGTCCGCATGAACAGGGTGGTCCGTAACAACCTGAGGGTCCGCCTGGGAGATGTCATTAGGTACTTAAAATTGCCTTTTAAAAACAGCGGAACTTGTTCTTCTGGTTTTATTCCGGAACGTTACCCCGTTTTAAAAAGTAATCTTCCATTTCTGCCTTTGTAGCACTCCTTTACACAGTTTGTACCTTTGCTGTCCATAGCATCCAGCCTTGTCCAGATGTTAAGTACGGAAAGCGTATCCATGTTTTGCCCATTGATGACACAGTTGAAGGCATCACTGGCAACCTGTTTGAGGTGTACCTGAAGCCATATTTCCTTGAGGCCTACCGGCCAATCCGCAAAGGTAAGAGGTTTTTTTTTTTTATGGCGAGGAACTACTGGCTTAAAGTTGTATTTAATGGACTCTGATGTTATTGTTTATCTGAAATGATCATAAAATATCATGTTTTATTTTTTAGGGGACATTTTCCTGGTCAGGGGTGGCATGCGTGCTGTAGAATTTAAAGTGGTGGAGACAGATCCTAGTCCTTACTGCATCGTTGCACCCGACACAGTTATCCACTGTGAGGGCGAGCCCATCAAGCGTGAGGTATGCTGACAGAAAGCTTCTGCTGCTCTTAGTATTTCCCGTCATAACCTTTTGAAGGAGCTGGACAGATTTTTAAGTGAAGTCTAAGCTTTGCTTCTGAAGCAGAGGCCTGACTCAGGATCAATAAGTACTGTATTATGACTCGAGCAATACCCAGACATGGATAGGGTGTAATTTTAGACTGATCAATATACACTACCGGTAGAGGCAGAATTACAGACAGACTGTATTAGCAGTTCAGTTTGGACAAATCTGGGAGAGACTTGATTGGAGAGACTTGATCATGTTTGTTTTTTGGTTGTCTGTAGGATGAGGAGGAGTCTCTGAATGAGGTTGGCTATGATGACATCGGAGGAGTCCGTAAGCAGTTGGCTCAGATCAAAGAGATGGTTGAGCTCCCCCTCAGACACCCTGCCCTCTTCAAGGCCATTGGTGTAAAGGTAAGGAGAGAACACCCTGGTTGTCGATGCCACATTGAATGAAACAGTGCTCCAACAGGAAGCTTTAACTATATCCTTTTCTTGTACACCAGCCTCCTCGTGGTATTCTGCTGTATGGACCTCCTGGAACTGGAAAAACTCTGATCGCCCGTGCTGTTGCTAATGAAACTGGAGCTTTCTTCTTCCTCATTAATGGTAAGAATTGTGCAGAGCAAACAATGGACCTTGATTTGAAATGTAATAGTCTATCAAATCTTAACCTTAATAATGTCATCCTGCTACTTTGTGTGATAGAGCAGGTATTGCTTGGTAGTTTGAGTGTGTGAGTGAGTGAGTTGCTTTTTAGGGAGCATTCTAAATGGAATTTAATAATATTCTAAATAAAAAATCTGACACGACACCAAGCAGTCCAATGACCCACTGAATCCTTAGAATTGATTTCTGTCCAGCTGACCTTTACACTCCAAACTAAAACGCTGATGGCTGATTACCTTACAGTGTGAAGTAATTCCAAGTCTGGTTGTATGGCTTATGAGCACATTATGCAACCTTAAGCACTGGCCTGGTGATTCAAGTAATGCATTTTGCATTACTGTTCTCTCTGGTAGCTTGTGTAACTCAATTACTTCAGAATAAAATCTGTAGGGTTTTGATTTTTTTTTTTGACAAGTCTTTGGCATCTTGATGTGTTTTTGATAGAAATCCCCCTCCCCCCCCTAATATTCATCAGGGCACATACTGATCACCCTTTCTTCAAGTTTCTGCATCTTTTTGTCATCTCGTGCTCTTGCAAGTGATACTCCTCCTGTTTCTTGCTGTAAAGGACAAATGCTAGCTCATGTTTCTGTAGCGACACGTGAAAGTCCTGCTGATTACCTTGCCCTTATTAGACTCACATGGTGTAGCCTGCCATTCTCTTTTCTCTGGGTCTCCTTTGCAACTCAATCTCCTCTCCTCTGACAGCTAGGTGTCACCCAAACTTTTTTTTTTTTTTTCCTGCGCTCTTCTAAAGCTTTCAAAGATGTCAGTTCTGTAGCATTCACCAACATCAGGGCTGGTGCTTTTTATAGTCTGTCTCAGCCATGGTTTTCACCCTGCTAGGTTGACCTGGATAGCAGTATGCCAATGCTGATTATCCAGCAGAGTGGCTCAATGGAGTTGATCTAACTAGAACATGTTTTGATGTCTAAAGCATATTCATAATGTGGCTGAAGATCACTCTTGAATCTTTGCTGTGTGCCTACAGACCCGCCCTGCCAAAATCTTTGTACACATATTAATTACTGTGATTGGAGATGTCGTAATCACATGATTAGATATAACTGTTATGATTTTTCTAGAATTCTTAAGAGATCATACCGGTAAAGTTAATTTGACAGAGTTCCATAGAATTCTTTGGCTAATGATAAAAATCTCATCTCTTGCTACCACTGTTTGTGTGTCCCAGGCCCAGAGATCATGAGCAAACTGGCTGGTGAGTCGGAGAGCAACCTGAGGAAAGCCTTTGAGGAGGCAGAGAAGAACGCCCCCGCCATCATCTTCATTGACGAGCTCGATGCCATCGCCCCCAAGAGAGAGAAGGTGAGGACAGTGGGCTGTGCTCTTGGTTACGTCCATTCGTCTCTGGAGCTGCCATCCCTCTTCTGTGGTCTCGCCATTTAACTGCATCTGTGAAGGCAATCTGTAACCATGTACAGGGTTTTAGACCCATTTAGATGACAAAGCTGGAAACTATGGAATCTCAGCTGAACTGTATTGTGTGGGGTGTTTTTTGGAAACTGCATGGAAGTCAGTATGTCCTTGCGCTTAATTTGTTCAAGGTCAGGTCATAAGTCACTGTGTTTATAACCGTGTGGATGTTGCAATACCTAATTAAGACAACACCGTTCAAAGATTACAGGTTTATGTTTTGGTGTTCATAAGTGCTCACAACTACTTTTGGCCTCAGTCAGGATTGTAAGGTGTGTATGCGTTTTAACCTCAATTGGACTTGTGTGCTTGCAGACCCATGGTGAGGTGGAGCGGCGCATTGTGTCTCAGCTGCTGACCCTGATGGACGGCCTGAAGCAGAGGGCTCATGTCATTGTCATGGCTGCCACCAACAGACCCAACAGCATTGACCCAGCCCTCAGGCGATTCGGTAAGGCCAAAGTCCTACTGGTAGTTTGGTGTGGTAGCCATGAATTTAAAGTTGGCACTGTGATTCACCACGAGTTATGACCTAACTAGAAATGATTTTGAATGTGGATGACTGATTTTTGTCTCCTATCAATCCCAGGTCGCTTCGACAGAGAGGTGGACATTGGCATTCCAGATGCTACTGGCAGACTTGAGATTCTCCAGATCCACACCAAGAACATGAAGCTGGCCGATGATGTTGACCTTGAGCAGGTATGGCATGGCATGGCACGGCACAGCCCAGCCCAGCAATGGCACCAAAATAGCTGACACTTGACCCAAGGTGACAAGTCAACACAAAGCAACAGCTCCTGGATTGGCTATATAGCAACACTGAACTGACCTGCTCTTCTCCTCCATTCCCTCAGGTTGCAAATGAGACCCATGGACATGTGGGTGCTGATCTGGCTGCCCTGTGCTCTGAGGCTGCCCTGCAGGCCATCAGGAAGAAGATGGACCTTATTGACCTGGAGGATGAGACCATTGATGCAGAAGTCATGAACTCACTGGCTGTTACCATGGATGACTTCAGGGTAAGTAGGCTTGTTTTCTGTTTGTCAGTAAGTACTACCTATGGCAAAGATACAACTTTTCATGTACGTCTCTTGGGTGCTCTTACTGTAAAAGGCGCAGTGTAAATATAAATTGATTGAATTGGATGTCATGAAGTACTTGGCTAACTATAGTGAATCCCCCTTCATTGTTGGTGAACATAACCCACACAATGTGGAAAATCATAAAACGTAACATGCCACAACTTAGAATTTCTTAAACCTGGTTTGTACACAACACTAAGATCTTAGGTGTAGAGTGTTGACTTGGCTTCTCATGTGTGCTGTGTGTGTGGTGTTTCAGTGGGCCCTGAGCCAGAGCAACCCATCTGCTCTGCGTGAGACTGTGGTGGAGGTGCCTAACATCACCTGGGAGGACATTGGAGGTCTGGATGACGTCAAGAGGGAGCTGCAGGAGCTTGTGCAGGTACAAAATAAAAACTGCAAGCACAATCAAACACTCAACCAATTAGGATGGTAAAAAGGTCAGTTGAGTTTCTTAGATTTGACATTAAACCCATGTCCCCTTGTCTTTTTTCAGTATCCAGTGGAGCACCCAGACAAATTCCTCAAGTTTGGCATGACCCCATCCAAGGGTGTGCTGTTCTATGGACCACCAGGTTGTGGTAAGACCCTCCTGGCTAAAGCCATTGCCAACGAGTGCCAGGCAAACTTCATCTCCATCAAAGGCCCAGAGCTGCTCACCATGTGGTTTGGAGAGTCTGAGGCCAACGTCCGTGAAATTTTCGACAAGGTAAGACTCTTAACTTTGGGTTCTGATTAGCCAGCGAGCTACTGCTATAAAACATAGGTTTATACTGCCTTTTATTAGGTGCAGTCGACTGTAGCCAGAAATGCATTCTGGGTGAATATGAAGGGGCTTTCACCCAGCTGGCAAGTTGATGTTAAATGCACTGATTTACTTGGTCATAGAAGTTACCCATTTTTACCCACTTGTTGATGCCTGAATCCTATTGCCCCAAGCCCTGAAACCTCAAAGAAAAGACTTAACTTTTGGGAATTAATTTGATGACTGGCATGAATCAGCCTGTAAAGCAATTGGCGGTTAGGGGAGATATTGGGACTCCAAGAGATGCGATGAGTGTAAGCACTCGTTTATAATCCGTTCCATATGCGTTTACCCACAGGCTCGTCAGGCGGCTCCTTGCGTGCTCTTCTTCGACGAGTTGGATTCTATCGCCAAGGCCCGTGGTGGGAACGTGGGCGATGGTGGTGGTGCCGCCGACCGTGTCATCAACCAGATCCTGACAGAGATGGACGGCATGTCCAGCAAGAAGAACGTCTTCATCATTGGCGCCACCAACAGGCCCGACATCATCGATCCTGCCATCCTCAGGCCCGGCCGTCTGGACCAGCTCATCTACATCCCTCTGCCCGATGAGAAGTCCCGCATCGCCATCCTCAAGGCCAACCTCAGGAAGTCCCCCATTGCCAAGGTCAGACCATTGTCCTCTACATTGACTGTAGTCATGTGGAAGTATAAGTACTGTATTAAGGAGGAAGACATGAGATAGATGTTGAAATCAGTTGCTGAGCTTCAAGGCTTTGTTTCCTCAGTTTTTGTACATTTCTAGAAGAGTTTTATACCTTAGACCCTCTGACCATATAACATGATGGCTAAAATCGAGGTATTGTGGCTGTAGCTGATGTCTGGCTTTTATTCCCCCTCTGCAGGAAGTGGACCTTGACTTCCTGGCCAAGATGACCAATGGCTTCTCTGGTGCTGATCTGACTGAGATCTGCCAGCGGGCCTGCAAGCTGGCCATCAGGGAGTCCATCGAGAACGAGATCAGGAGGGAGCGCGAGAGACAGACCAACCCCTCAGCCATGGTGAGAATTAGAAGTAGTAGTTCATGGGCACCAGTCATGAAGTGCTTGTTCTGTAGCCAACCAATTTCAAGTCTTTTAATGTGATACTTTGGGACATGCATGAAACACATAAAATTAACGTGGTAGTGTTCTCGTATGGTTATTTAGTTATTTGCAGGGCTGACCATGAGACTATTAAATTAAGAAAATGGTATAGCCCTGTGCGAGCATTTGATAATGGGGATTGGTTTAGTAATGCTGCGAACAGTTGTCTAGTTACTCTCTCTTAACTGAGTTGACAAACTGCCCTCTCTTTATCTTCAATATTAGTCCTTGTTAAATTTAGTCTTCTCATGATGCTCATAATGTAGGCATGATTGTTCTTTTTGAAGGCGGTCGTCGATCAGTAGCATCCCATTATTCAATTCATCCAACAGTCTGATGTTTAGATTAGTGTTGCTACCTGTAAACCAGACATTTTTGGTGCTGTTCTGAAAGTCATAGCAATTATTTGATGTACATTACATAGTGTATGTTATATCATAGTATTAGTGTGGTGTTCTTATGAGCCAAGTATGAGCCCAGTAAGCTGTGCAACTGTAGTTAGGTTTGGCACAACAGTTTTGTCCTGCTTCAAGCCAACAGCGCCAACTGTAAATGCTCAGACGGTTGGAAATGGCAAAAATGCACAGGATTTCATAGGGAAACCAGCCTATTTCTATAGAATTTGTGCTTAACAAATAGAACAATCCAGCTCTGGCATTGATGTGTGTCAGGCAGCCAGTGGGCTTTGCTTTGTTAAAAATAATGTTCTAAACTCTGGCGTCTCCTGAGGTGCTTCAGATGGTGTCAGTGGGCGTGAGACTTTAGGTTCCTTTAGTTCCTTTTTTAGGATTTGATTGCAGTGGTATCGAGAGCCTTGGAGTTGTGGTATAAAAATGGACCCTGATTTTTGTTCCTTCAGGAGGTGGAGGAGGATGACCCTGTTCCTGAGATCAGGAAAGACCACTTTGAGGAGGCCATGCGCTTTGCTCGCCGCTCCGTCAGCGACAACGACATCCGCAAGTACGAGATGTTCGCACAGACCCTGCAGCAGAGCAGAGGATTCGGCAGCTTCAGGTGAGCATCTCCATAACTAGCTGGCTAATTCGGAACATTCCAGAGTAATGCATACAGATGGGCCACAGGCACTATTGATTGTGTCAGTCAGTTTAGACACAAAGATGTATGAGGACTTTCAAATTTTTAAGTTTTTTTTCGTATGCCTTTTTTTTTTTTTTTTTTATATTTCAAGTTGTGGTTATGATGGCTAACATGTGTGCAGTCCAGTTTGAAGCACCGTTCTGTTTGACAGATTCTAAATAATGCAACCACTGGTCATGAGTGGTTTTGAAGTTGCAGAAATAGATTTGGCTATAACCCCACTAACACTGTTAACCCCTCTTCCTCCTCCCCGCAGATTCCCCTCCAGCAACCAGAGTGGCAGTGGACCAAGCCAGGGCTCATCAGGAGGCGGCGGCGGAAACGTGTTCAACGAGGACAACGACGACGACCTCTACGGCTGAAGAGACCACACGCCTGACTGACATCAGTCCTCTCAGGCCACCATGTACAAATACAAAAAAGTGTGAAAAAATCTACAAAAAGAAAAACAACAAAAAAAAACAAACCAACTATAAAATTCCACATTTTTAGGACTCCTGTGCTTCTTTAATGTCTTTCTTTTTTTATTATTATTATTCCCTCCAACTCAATCTATTCTCTCCCACCCCTTTATTTCCACACCTGTCAGAGAAAAAAGCATGTAGCTGCTTGTACTCGGCTCTGGTTTGTGAAAAGGATGATTATTGCTGAAACCTTGATCTTTATGTAACGTGGGTGGGTGGGGGGAGTGTTGCATTTCCGTGAATACATACCAGGTTAGAGTGGCTTCATTCTTACTTTTTTCACAACCTATGCGAGCAGCTTTAGTGATGGGATTAATGCTAGCCTGTTGAAAGAAAATGGATTAAAACAAAACAACAAAAAAAGAGGAAAAAAATTGCTAATTACTTCATTTTTTTATGAATGTAGCATATAATGTATTACAAGTTTGAAAATGTTCCAATAAAATTCACGAAAGGAAATAAACCAGATGGTCGTGGGTGTCTAGATTTGCCTTTGTGTTCTTGGGGTCTGGAAATGCTCCATGTTCAATTAGCCTCCCTAAGAGGTGTAAATAGTTTCGCTGTTAGAGTAGAAACTGAAAAGAACTTTTTTCTGCAAAGTGAGGAAGTGTGTTCAGTGGTGTTGAAACAGAGCATCACCTTTTGCCTTCTTTTTCTGGATGATAAGCACTAAATGCTTTACCATCATGATGTGAGCATGGTGCAGATGAAATTTTTTTTTGTCTTTTTCTTGACCTTGTTTATGTGGTGCTACTTCAACGTTTATGGGTATTACTGGCACAGATCAAGCAACGTTCATCTGATGACATTAGCGTTGACTATGAAAATACTCCCAGTGTGTAAAAGACCTGGAGGGCCACTTAAAGCGTTGAAGCAACATCATCTGTTAGCCACTGGATGTCACCCTTGCTACCTAGTGGCCATTTAGAGGTTATGTACAAGGAGTTCTAGAAGGTCCAGTGTCACAAGTGACAGAGCTGAAATGGTCCAGGTGGTCTCTAAACCAAACAATACAAAGGGCTTGTCTAGAGAGTAGGCACACATATAAACAACTGAGCACACCCAGCCAGCCTGGTCATGGGATTCTAGAACTTTCCACAGACAGAATGGGGACAGTTGTGTAGTTCAATTTATTATTACAAATGACATGACTGTTCACACTCAGTGCTTTATTGTAGTACTGGAATAATGCAGAAGAAGGTTCAGCATAGCTTTCTTTCCCAGAACATGGTGGCTGGGTGAGAGAGGTATTTAGTATGGATCATTGAAAGGAAAGTGAGGATGATTAGCGTCCCTCCATACCCTAACGCCATCTTTCTGTGGGGAGAATAAAATAACAACTCTTAACTTTTAGTTACTATAACATTTCAGACAGTCCTTGCATTTTCACAGTACTGGCTTTACCTCTAATGTTGGAAGGATGAGTCTTTCATTACGATTGAAGGAGTCAATCTGCTTCATATCTTGCCCTGATAATTCGAAGTCAAACACCTTTGGATGTACAAACAAGTAAACAATTAAACATCAAGAAATAGTTAAGGGTAAAGTGTAATAAGTGCAAGTACTGTTCATTCTAATTATATGCTTTTTTCTTTCTTCCCAAGGGTAAGGGTGTGTGTGTGTGTGTGTGTGTGTGTGTGTGTTAGTGATGGGTGAATGCTGTGCGGACAAGCCAGCTGGCTAAATATGGAACTGTATTTGCATATAACAGCTCTTAGCTGTCTGCTTGAAATGGCCTCATCGACCTTTTTCAACAGTGGCTGCCCTTGAATTTTCTACATTCCAATATGAAGACTGCAGAGCTGTTACCTCGAGGTTCTGCTTGATCCTGGACGGAGTGACGCTTTTTGGGATGCATATGACTCCCCTCTGCACCTGCCATCTGTCAGTGAACCAAACTGGTCAGCTCCAACATTTGGCCAGAACACTCACTGTAAATGACCTCAGCTGAACATGGGGAGGAAACCCAAGCTGTGACACTGTTGTGTTGCATAACATTCAGATTCAGATCACATTGGTCCGTTTCAAAGGAAGTAGCATGGCATTTTTTGCCACCACAAAGCACATCCATCCACTGAGTTCTATCAACTTTGATCTCTCTTGGTATTTCAGGAATTAAAATAAACTTACTAAACTTGTTTAACTAGTCTTTGTAAAGTTGCTCAGTATTACTACGTACTCTCTCACCTGATGATGACTTGGGCAGGAGTCTTGCCATAGTGTTTGGCTATGGTGAGGATCCGAGGTTCGTCCAACGCAGGGGCTCACCTTGGGATGCCCAGGGGCGGTCGGGTGAACCAAGGGGGCTGTAGGCGGTGACGGCAACTCTTCGGCTCTTGCAGTGGGCCAGCAGCTCTGACTGGATCAGGTAAGGGTGGCACTCCACCTGTCAGTGATAAGTTTGGAAAAAAGGCCAAGTATAAACATCACAAAACAAGTCTGGAATTCTCTTTTTCCAGAGCACTGAGCACTGATACTAGCTATGGCCACTTCATATTCAGTGCTTCCTTGGCATGTTTTGGCTCCATAATTAGTACTAGTCCTGATCTGATACAACAACCCTTTCTTTACCTAGTTTTCTTTATGAAAACTTGTCCTGTTTTCTAATTCTATTTTTGGCAGCATGTCTAATGCAATGATTCACTAGATGGAGCGCTTGCAGCATGACTGTTTGGTTTTGACATTTCACTTCCTCTATCACAGGGTGAAGTCATCACTTAGATACCTGCTGAGGCCTAGCATGTCTCCACCACTTACAAATGTGAAGGGCTCTTCTTATGCCGATGCAACTTTGCTTTTACCACCTCGCCACTTGTTCAGACACAGCTTCTTATGTAACAGGTGTCATAAAAATTGAACTGATTCTCAGAAATTGAGCCACGGTCTGAACAAAAGTGTTGATTGCTGTCTGGGGTAAATTTGGCTCCTCTGTAGCAGAATGTTACATAATACAATCATATTACACATAATGAGTCACAGTGCAGAAGAACATGGCACATAATACTGCTGTACAACAATGCACAGACCATGCTATAACACAAACATGGACATTTTCAAGTCACCTATGTTATTCTGAAGTTCATAAATACTTCAGCTGTGACATAACAAGCCTTATTTGCATAAACATCTAAATGAAGTTAACACTAACATGGCTGTTACAGTATTATACCTGGTTCACAACTGGTTTGTGCTTTGCAATACTAAAAATGTCATCGATCTGCTTTGCATTGAAGTTGGATAACCCTATAGCCACCACCACACCCTTGTCCACCAGCTTCTCCATAGCTTTCCAGGTGTCTCGGTAGTGGGTGTCTGCGTAGCGAATGGTGCCATCAGGCCGTCTTGGCATCAACTCCACCCCCCTCCTGGAGACACAGATGAGAGATTTGGTGTGGTGTCAGATCTAGACCCTCCTGAGCCATCTTGACTCATCTCTGACACTCTTAAGCCTTGTGAGAGCTCCTAAGCTGGAACAGCTTGATCAGAGCCTTTAAGAGAGTGACCACATGACATGACAGACCTCTCGTATTTTAGATATCTCTTGACAATCGTGACGGATCTTTTAGCAGAGAGAGGCTAGTCATTCTTCGTCTTAGCTGCTTTGTAAAGAGCACCTGTTTAGGCTGTCACACTAATTTGTATGCTGAGCTGTAGAAATTTCAAGTTATGCAACCATAACGCCAGTCTATGTATGCTTCAGGACACAGCAAGGTTAGCTATATCCAGATATGTCACAGCTATAGAACTGATAAAACAAAACAGGGCTGTAACTTTACAGGATACAAGTGTTTTTACCTTAGTCCTTGCTTTGCCATTTTGCTCTGTTACCGTCTTCAAAATGCATAAGGCACATGTGTGTTGTTTTAAAGCTTTTTAATTATATTTTTAGGCATTAAACAAAAGGTTGAGAATACTCAAATCATCATGATAAAGCTCAGGAAACATGTATTCACAAGCCACATCCAAATTTTAATACACACCTATGGCTTTGAGAACATCTTTTTCTGGCACTATTCTGCACTTACTTACTGCACCTTACCACCTGATCTGACCACAGAGCCAGTTGGGGCACTTGGCAGCCCAGGATGCTGTTGAGTTGGAACACTTACTCAAAGGCCATGGGCCAGTGCATAAGATACAGGTCCAAGTAGTCGAGCCCCAGGTCAGAGAGGGTTTTCCGACAGGCGACCTCCACATCATCAGGATGGTGCTTGGTGTTCCACAGCTTGGAGGTCACAAAGACCTCTTCCCGCTTCAAAGACTAGAAAAAAAACATTATTCTTTTTAAACAAAGTTTTTCTACCCGTTCCTTAATATGAAAATGTTATATATCCTGTACAAGAGCCACATCTAATTGGACCCCTCTAAGGTTCCTCCTGTATTTTTTCAGGCTGTATGACTAGAGGGGCTCTTAGGCATTATCTTTACAGTGATATCAGCAATCAAGAAGACACAGGGGTGCAGTTTATAAGTAGGCCCTTAAAGTTATGATATTTTCACCCTTTTTATAGTAAAGGAAAAAAAAATAAGTTCTCTTACCTTCCCAGTCCCCATCCTCTCAGACAGGGCCTCGCCCACCTCGTGTTCGTTACTGTAGGCTGCCGCGCAGTCAATGTGCCTGTAGCCACAGTCAAGTGCGGCCAGCACCGCCTGCTTCACCTTCACACACACACACACACACATACACACATATTTACCAAGATTACCATCATCCATCAAACTCACACAATTGCTCATATCACGAATGCATCAGGCATATGCAAAGCCAGCATGTATAGAGTAGCATTAGCTGTGACTGATGAGACCTAATAAACAGGGGGTGCTGCAGAGGTAACACGCTTAGGGTTTAATGGATGAGCTGTGCAGTGAGGATGTTTTTCGGCCAGTGGCCGCAGTCTGACCTGCCCGGGGCCGCTCTTCCAGGTGCCCAGGCCCACCGCTGGCATCCTCTGGCCCGACGAGAGAGTGACGTCTGTGCAACTCATGGTGTGCCCACCTACGCTACGCTGACTTGGCAAGGCAAAGCAAGACAAAAGTATTGTCAAGGTAAGATAAAAGTATTGATTTTTCTGACAGTTATTCTCAATTGTGTGAATATGAATGCAGGTTTGTCCTAGGAACGACAATAGCGGCTGTCTCAAGGACTGTGAGGCAGACTACTTAAGTAACAGGGAAAAGCACTTCCTGTGATGTTATTCATTGTGGGTGTCCTGATTGATTAACTCCTTTAACTATTTACAATTATTAACACACACACACACACACACACACACATACACACACACACACACACACACACACAGCATACACACTGCACTAAAAGCACTGCAACAAAGGTATAGGTAGGCAACCATTACTGCTTTTTAAGTTCGCTGGAGCGGATTCACCTTTCACTTTTGACCTCTAACAATACATGCGGATCTGTATTTATTCCGTCATTCTCACAGGCAGTGAAAAACGAAGCCTTTAATCCTTGCTTGTGCTGTGTCACATGAAAACCAAATGAGACATATACAGAATTTGCAATGTCCTACTTATGCAACACAGAAGTTTTTAGCAGCATCTGAAAGTCACATAAACTCTGCATGACCGAGGGATTCATAAAATCTTAATGCGCAATTTATTCTTAATCCTATTTTTTGTTTGGTCACAGGAAAATGTTATACCCCCCAATTACTTTTCACAGTGACTTGCAAAATCAGTTCAGATCAAATTTTATTTTACTGTTTTTTTTTTACCACACAGGCTGCAAAGATAAAAGGACACAAAGTGCATTCTAGCTGCACTGTCAAAATTACCCTTTTTAAACAAGACTAACCTTCTTAAAACATGGATATATAAAAAGATACTTTTCTTACCATACAGAGAGATTCCTCTGCGCTCAACAGAGCTCTTCTTTGGTGCCGTAAAAACCTTAAATACATAGGGTCAAAGTCTCAGTTTATCTATTACCTAAAAGTGAAAGGGGGCTGTATCCATCACACTTACAACTGGAGTAGAGGTCTACAACAACTCTGGTTAATAAACTCATAGAGGATCATAATCTTAGTCTCAGTTGAAAGCATCATCAGAAAATGACTAAACCTAGATAGTTAGTCAGTAAATGCAGAACCTAGAGGTTTTCGACAGACATAATGGATATCCGTTCACGGTCATGGTTGTTATGTCAGTAACATCTCATCTCTACATAATAATTACATTATTATTTCAGCAGTTGGGTAATGTGTTTCTCTATGTGTACATATACAAATGGTCTTTGGTCTGTTTTGGAGAGAAGTATTGGCCTCTGTGGGACTAATTGTTGATTTCCTCTGAAACCTTAAGGAGACTGAGGAGCCCAGAGCACATTCTCCTCAGACTCACTCAGCTGTTGTGCTTCTCCCCTTGTACAAATATAGAAGTCGTACATTAGTGGGGCTGCTACATTACACTGTCAACTGACCGAGTGCTTTGTCACACTGGAGTGGGTGTGTGTGTGTGTGTGTGTGTGTGAGTGTGTGGTCTGTGTATAGTAGAGAGGGACTCTGGGTCCCACTCAATCTCCTTATGAAGCCAGCCCAGGGGGAAATATTCTTAGTCATCCCGCACACTAACAAACTTTTTTAGAGCCTCGAAAGAACATTCCAGAAGCAAGGGCAGCCAAGCGGAGGGAAAGCCATGGATGTAGGTCGTGTTTTTGTGCTTCTTCAAACACAGCCTCTGGGACAAAACCTGTGAGATCCTGTGGGAGCGACTTATTTCATATAGCCTAACAAGATCATCACTGCTCATTATGGAGAAATTAAGGCTTTTCATAAATCCAATTCCCGTTTTGACACTGACAAACAGCTGCTGCCATTTTGCTGTGTTTATGCGCACAGTATTACAGGCCTGTGACAACTACATTGTGTATCCAGTGCTGTAGTCTAGTTGCTGTAGTGGTTACACACAGTTACTGCTATTACAGTGTTGTCGGTATCGCAGCCTATGTTTTACTGGATGTACGCAAACCGCAAACTTTTTAAGTTGTTAAGTGGCGTATACTGTACCTGCGTATCATGTAGACTACAGCCCTGTGTAATTCACAACTGAATTGAATGATTATAAGCTCTCGGTTGATTCGCTTGTGGCGGTTCTGTCTTGAGTTTCCCAGTTTCTTTTCTTTTGGTTAGCATGAGGTAGAGTGGGTCATACAGGCAGATTGGCTTGTGTTCAGGTTGCCACAGCACGCAGGTCTTAAAATGTAGACATGACAGGAGGAGCTGAATCACTTCACACCTCAAACAGCTTACAGTGTCCCCATGACTCTTATCAGTAATTAGTCACAATCAGAAGTGGCTGGGGGAGGACATCTATATGGAAAAAGAACAGAATGAAGGATTAGATTAGATCACTGACTGAGCCCCACATTACACAAACAGGGCCAATGACTTCAGGCTAAAATTTCTGTCTTAGGAAGACTCTATATAGCTATGGATACATTTTACATACAGTACATTCTGTACACATACATACATATATACATATTCATATACTGTACATTCGTGTAAATAAGTCATTATATAACTATCTAGTTATCCACAACAGAAAAAGTAGTCGGTGGAGCTTTTACCTGAGATTCCAGCAGGTCTTGCTCACACTTTCATTATGTGGCAGAGGTCATTTCCACCAGCATCGTGAGACTAGCATGTGTAGTGGTCACAAGAGGGCAATAATGATCACTGAAGCACAGAGGAGCTCCCTCGCATGCGCTTGACTCCACACGAATGGAATCAGAGACAGAGAGATAAACTCTTGCAGGATTTTATGTCTTATGAATTGAATGGCACTGAATTAGTGTCACAGTATGTTGAAAACCCTAAAAGGACACTGAAAGACAAAGAGCAGGCAGAAACAATGGTGGAAAAAGGTCTGCCTGGAAATTGTGGTGGGCGTGTTAGTGGTGGGATGGAGCATAGCCAGATGGGGGTACTTTATCATTTTATCAGCAGCTTTTTGTGTTGACTCCACTACAGTAGTGTACAGTAGGTCTTGCAGTGGAAAGCTGAATATTCTAGAACTCACCAGCAGACAACAGCAGAGAGTAGAGTATTAGGCTGCGGATTGTTATTCACAGCAACAGTCAAATCACAAATCTAAGCCCCTCACCCCCTAATAATCTTCACCCACCCCACCCCACCCCAGCCCTAAACACATACACTCACACACTCTCCTAATTACAACAGCTGTGTGGCTTTGGAATCTAGCCGATGCCGGCTTAATATCCCAGCCCACTCCCGCTGGGGGCAATGACATCACATGTGCCATTCACACTAGGAGATGAGGGCCGAGTCTGAAAGCTGCACTGGGTTCTAGGGGAGTCCAGGCTGGATTTATGGGGGGGGGGGGGGGGGGTGCCCTGGATGTAACGGCCTCACCTTTTTCCACCTGTGAGGCTGTCTACACATTTGGCCATCTTAGCATTCCGATAGAATTCTCACACTCCATTCCACAACCATTACATACGCTTTAAATTAACCAAATGAAATGCTACACCATTTTGTCACTCAGTTTCCATTCTGCAAGGCGTTTTGCTAAGGCAAACTGAGCATATATATATATGAGTGCTGATTCTAGGAAAAGTGAGACACTTGATTAGAATGGACATGGGTCGCAGCATCCTAAAATCAGTCTCACGTCATACTGATGACTTAATCTGGACATATGATGAATGCTATTTAAAGAAAACTGTGAGTTAATTTCACAAGAATAGATGGAACGCTGCTATCTGGTTAATAGATTAAATGGACTGACAGCTGAAATGGACACCAGGGCTGATTTCTTAACACTATGTCATGCATCCAACACTCCACAAGGGACAAACATGCGTACCGTGAAACAGATAGCCGACAGTGCAAGAACGGTTGCTTTGAAAATGAATGTTGACAGATAATTATACCAAAATATTCAACGTTTTTGGTTTATTTCATTTCACTGTAAAATGCTTTACCAAACACTGAGGAGTACATACACACTGTGACTACTGAAGATTGTAAGATTTCCAATGACGTTCACTCACTCTCAGACTCACTCTCCTGTTACACCACAACGGAACTGCATTCACAGAAGGGTAGGGGTCCCCACACACATCCGCAACATGTTGCTTCTGTCTCATTGCAAAGTTCTTCATTTGCGCGTCTAGATCCTTGATAACCGCATACATTTACGTCATAAAACGAGACTTTCCAGGTCAGACAAGGGTGAAAGACATACAAAGTTCCCATCAAAGTTTCTTCCTTTCCATTTTGGAACGTTCTGGCGTTGCCACTGTCAATATTATCGCACTGTTTGGGCATGGTTTTCGATAGTGTTTTCTTCCAATATGTGGTGGGAAAGAATAAGTTTAAATGGAGGGAATTTCTTACAAATTGTATTAGGTTCATCCAAACAGCATTGGTGAGTTGAATCACAATCCAGTTGTCCTGATCAAACATGTTCACTTAACAACAGCTCTCACATTTGTCCCAAATTCAGCGCATGAGACAGTCCATCGGCCACACGACCGCTTAAAAATCACACACAAGGGCTCGAATTTAGTCACTGTCTCAAACAAGGAGGCAGCAAAGGGCCACTCTAGTGCAGACTATCAGTGACATTATTCTTCATTTCTTTTTACAACAGTCATCACATACTGCTTTAGGGCAGCCTCTGAAATCCTGTGGCTCAACTGCAGTCCGAACAGCAAGACTTGGCCAGGTCATGCTATACTAGTACAAAGAAGTCCTGAAAATGTCCTTCAAACATCTGGATCTTCAACATCAGGTAAAAACTTAGCAAATGCAGGTAAAACTTGCTTAATAACCATTTTTAAATATACAAACACCATTTTACAGCTCCTTTAAAAAAAAAAAAATGAAAAATGAAAACAAATGTTTGTAGAAATGACAAGCACCGGGTTGCTATGTGAAGCAAATAAAACCCCTGCAAGTAAGCCTACCTTCTACAAAGCAATCAGCAGTAATAGGCTAAAGCTCTAGGTGTGCGTACTGAAGATTGTGTTCTGTTGTTGAGGTAACATCCTGCTGAGTACCCTGTCATTCAGCCTTTGTGATTTACTACCACAGATTCATGATTCAGATCATTCAATAGGTTAGTAAACCACGCAAATCTTTCATGACCAGGGAGCTAACCACAGCAAACAGCCAGCTGTGTGGTCATAAACCCATGGAGTGTTACAAGAGTGCCCAGAGACAGTGTATTCAGTGTTATCATGGTTTGAGCCCAAACTGAGAGTATGTTGTCACGTGCTGCCTGTCAACCAAAGCCCATCTGACAGGTTGAGGTCAGGAGCTGTTGACATTCATGTCTGTAAAATAGTACATGGTGATATTATAGCTATAGAATATATTGTCAGTGTTTTTTTTTCTTAAGATTACTTGAATGAATTTCTGCTATTTCTTGTGTGATCGACATGGTACCCAGCACTTTTATCAAAGGAATGCTGGTTTTAGCCGAGTTAAGGCACTCACCCAGTGTGAGATGTGTTTTGTACGTGTATGCACCCCAAGGTTAAGGCAGTACGCCACACAAAAGCACCTTGTTTGAGTTGGGCTCTGAGAATTCGTCAAGTAACCACCTAATGTAGCTGGTGTGTGTTCTAATTGCCTGTGCTATGACTGCAAATGAACTGTAGCTTTGTCACAAAATTTGCTTTATTGAGGGCTGGAATAAGAAAATAAATAGGCTGAGATAGGAACGTAGTCATAATTACAGAAACTGCTAATGTTTTTCATGGTGGGGAACAGAATGAAAATCACTCAGTGGCCAAGGCAGAATCGGCTCCAAAAAAACATGGAGCACACTCCCTGCTTTTAAGCTTCTTCTGAGTAAATCCCATGAGAGAAGAGAACATCCAACTAGCTTTTTCAAATGAAAGGTTGCCTCTTAACCTATCCGGAAGTCAAATAATAAAAAACATAAATAAAAAAGGGGTGTCCTTACAAAATATCCTGGATTTAAAAAAACAGTAAGCCAGCATCTATCCTTTTCTATTTGTTTACAAACCGCGCTTAAATAGAAAGTGGGGAAAAAAAGAACTGAGGTTCCTCTTGGCACATTCTTTCACTCCTCGTTGTTGTCTTCAAATTATATATTAGCATCTGTGTAAAGACAGCCATTATGTATATGAAAGTTTGTGTGTATTTAAAAAAAAAAAAGCAGACGAAACAGACATGAGTTCCCAATGTAGTCTCCTCTAAGACTGGGGCAGGTGCTGTTTGATGATTTCCCGGGACTGCAGCGGTATCCTGTCTGGGAAGCGCACCTGGAACTCCACGACCAGGTCCCCGCGCTGGGCAGGGTTCTTGGGGTAGGGCAGCCCTTCACCCCGCAGTCTTTTGGTTATGCCCGGCTTGATGACATCGTTGCAAACTAACGGGATCACCCGATTGTCGATGGTGGGAATGTTGACGGTACAGCCACACAGCGCCTGAAGGGAGGAGGGGTAGGGTGGGGAGTTATGCAGAGAGAAATGGAAGCACAGTTGGTCAGTGCAGGAGTTTGGAGACTTTCCAAAATATCATTGTACATGGAATGAAACCACAGGGCTAGCACATGGACTGTGACCAAAGCTTTTTAGAAGAAGAGTCTTAATGACATACAATGTTAGTACAACAAGATGATTGCAATGTCTTAAATCCCAAAATGAATTAACTTTATTAACATATAGCTAAACTATTATTTGCTTTTCATCAAAAGATTTGACATTTGACTTGTTTCTAACACTACAGTCTAACTTCATTCCTAGGGGCTCTGGCCATGTCTCAATCCAGACTGCTTGGAACTAGTGTTCTCTCTTCAGCACTAGTGACATGAGTGTAAGCTACATGTGAATGTTCAAGCATATGTGGAAGCCCTGAAGATACATAGCAGACCACTTCACTTCACCATGCCTTTAACATGTGTATGTATGTGTGGGAGTGTGTGTGTGTGCTTGCGTGCGAGTGTCTGTGTGTGTGTGTGTGTGTGTGTGTGTGTGTGTGTGTGTGTGTGTGTCTATGTTGAAGGAAGGTGGTCAAGTGCAGAGAAAGCTAATTTTAGCAGGTGGTCTCATTACACAGAGCTGATGAAGTAACAGCCGAATCAGCTGAGGTCGTAAATAGCTGCCAGGTTTATCGGGACGCCTCAGCCTGAGCCAAGCTTAGTGAGGATGATGTGCTTTTACATAGGCGGCAGTCTGAGGCCTAAGGCCTGGAGAGTAGAGACTGATCCTTGGCACACAATACACGATGCGACTGGCGCGACATTAATCTAAAAAAAAAAAAAAAAAAACCCTGATTTTGACATGGTGTCAAATCAGGTTTTTAAAAGTGGGCGGTTGAGCTTTTAATCCAAAAGGCTCATCTGAAAAAAAAAAAAAAAAAAAAAAAAAGAAGCATCCAATTATCTATATTTGATGCCTTGAAGCTTACAAGAAAGCTCTTTTAAACGTGAAGGTGTTGTTCAAGCATCAAAGTAGTCTGACAGCTGAGTGCTGTGAAGCCATTGCCCATGCTAAAGGGTGGAGGAGTGATGCACAGCCGATGACTTCACTCCTGCAGTTGCCCCCACCCACCCCCATCCCCTAGCGCCACTGGCAAAGTGGAAAGGACACAAATTCGTGGAAAGTGAAGCAAACTGAGGGCTCCAGCACGACGCCTCGGATGACCTAATCTGCCATACAGGGCCAGTGAACAGAGCTTTCCCAAGCATCGCCATCTAACCTGGAAACTGGGTCTGTGCCACTGCCTACACACACACACACACACACACACACACACACACACACACACACAGAGATAATGGAGCTCTGGTGCAACAGTGGCAGTGCTCCATCTTCTAGCAAGATTGAAACCATGGTTTGAGTTAAGGGTGTTTGGGGTGTCTGTTTAAAATAAAGGTTTGTTGAGGTTGGTGTTAGGGCACACTTAGCTAACAAGAGAGAAAGAGATGGGAGAAGAAAAGGAAGGGGAGTGTAGATGGTGCAAAAACCTCTGGGTCATTAGCACTTGCTTAACAAACGGACGCAGCGTTTTAATCAAGAAATGACGACAGCCCTGGAGGTGATGTTACCTCACTGTGCAGGCAGGCAGAGGTTTGACTGGAGATGAGGAGCAGGTGCTGGCGGGGCTCCAGAAAGAGCTTAATTGGCAAAGATGATCTGACATTTGCCGGGGATGGGTCGGCTCTTTATGATGGTTACTGGTGCACTCGAGACTCCAAAGCAATAAAGCCTGGGCCTATTATTGCCTCCGCTACATTGCAATTTAAGAGGCCTCGTTTGATTTCACTGTCGGCATCCTTTACAAGGACAGATGAACAACATTATTACCAAAGACATAAAAGTCCAGGGGAAACAACTGCCGAGTGCCAAGAACAAAGGCAAACTGGTGTACACAGAACAATATCTGAAGGTGGGGCTAATCATATCACATACTGTTTTGGGGATCCCAAAAGGCAGGAAGATCACACTGAGAGCAGAATATGAAAAGTATGCATTTGAAGGACTCCTGATTTTATGATCTCCCAGCACTCATAAGCATGAACCCCCCTGGATCTGACTATGCAGTGGGTCTTTTCTTTTTCAGGAATGCCAGTACTGCACAAATTTTCTCAGATCAAACCCCAAAACAGACACATAGATCTCAGCAAAGCCCTAAAATACCAGCTTGTGGTGTGCATAGTGTGCAATCTCAGCTCTGTTCTTAGGAAGTTAGATTACTGTTACATTACTGTTTTGGGTTCTGATTAAGAAATTAGAGACATCAGGAGTTCAGCATCTAGGATTTAATAAGAGAGAACCAAATCTTGGCCACCTTTTCTCTCATTCGTAGACTGTTTCAGAACAAAAAAAAAACACACTGAGATTTATATGCAGACTTAGATTGAGCGAACATTAATTATGCAAACACTCATTTCCATTACAGTCTGCATACACAACTCAGACAAACACTCTATTCACGTCTAAATTATGAGAGCTTTAGAAAGTCTGAAGATCCTTGACTTCTTGGCGAACTACATGTTGTTTTGCTATGGAGCATTCACGTCATGGAATATTGAGCATCAGTCTGAAAGCTAGCATACGAAGCATTTAAAGATTTAAATGTGTCAATTTCTGACTCTTAACAGTTTTGCTGTATACTTTGCAGTCAAACGGTAAGTGCACCGTACCGTAAAGGCTTTGATTTGAATAAATACATAAATATTCCCTTTAAGGGTAACAGTATTCAAGACAACTCTCCTTTTAACAGATAAAGCCCTTTGCATCGGAAGTGAACAGAACAGCACAGAGCGACAGACTGCTTGAGTGAAGCAGATACACATCAGTATTCAGCAGCCAAACAGTTGGTTGGCTGCATGATGGTTCCAAGAGGTGGCTCATTTTCTTTGGATCTCATTTTCTGCGGATATACTCCACACTCCGAGTCACACACCAATGATCCGGGCACTATTTGTGGCGATGATGGCAGTCGGTGGTGGGTGTCTGATCCCTACTTTCTGGGTCAAGAAAGAAAAGCCATATGACAGTCGGTCCTTAAAATGTTGGTCAGTGCTTACATTTGAATGTGTTTTGTTTTTGAAGAATGGCGAAAGGGGAAAGAGGGAAAAACAAACACAAATACAGTAAATGAATTGACCATCTGGAAGGTTGTGAATGTCATGCCATGTCATGCAGCGACAGACGATCTCGACTGGCAGGACATCTCGGCTGGCTAAAATCATGCATATGCTCCCAGGCTGCTAATTGACAGCGGAAGCCTCAGATGCGCATCCGGAGACACGCTGGCACAAACAAAGCCATGCAGCATTGCACAAAAACAAGCTGTGCTCTCCACTCCACTCTAGTTTTTTCCTTCCCAGATTTCTGGTGTGCTCGCTAATGAGAGTGATATTTTCTCTCCTCTTGCTATTTTTCTTCCTCAAAGAGGCTCAGTGCAGTCTAGCAGCAGAGCAGATTGGTGAAGTAGAGGGAACTGAAAGAGAGGCTGCGCAAACACACACACTTTCTCTTTCTCTCTCACACACACACACAGTGCTGGCTGAGCCCTCTGGGTCGGTCCTGCAGAAAGCGCTGCGGGGAGGCTCTGCAGCAGCACAGCAGCTTTCTGCTGAGTCACATCAAAGCTGCTGCCTAACCTAGTTATAACACACACACACACACACACACACACTCACACACACGTGTGATTGAAGGGGACTGAATTTCAAAGGAGGCAGACAGAGTGAAAAAGAATAAATGTCACGAATTTCCCCCCCCAATCAATGCAATGTTCTGTCCCACTGTGACATCTGAGATTAGATAAAAGTTCTTCAGATAAAGAGCTCTCTAGATAAGCGTATTTGTATGTCTCCACATAACCTGTGCTTAACGGCATTTAGGCAATTAGCATTACTACTTATGTTTAAAAAGTGCTTTGGTGACATTTGCACAAGAGTGCAATGCATGGAAAATGGAAAAGAAATGGAAGCCATTTTAAAATAGTGTTGAGCAAAACAAGGAGGTCAAGGTAATCCAGTGGGAAACCATCAAGTGATGGCCAGTCCACACATGACCTCACTATGCAACAACAAAATGGGTCATACCTCTTAATTATACTTCAATAATGATGCCTGATTATGTTTCATGGAGCAAAGACGAAGGATCTTTCCATGTGCGCTCCCTTTCAGGTGATGATCGGGCCGGCGCATAACGTTCCCTCCTAAATTGAGCTTGCAATTAAACTCACAGCTTAAAATGTCCCAGGCTTGGCTGTTGCCACCCCTCTACAACAATTTCCACCCGCGGCCATCCCCTACTTGCTGGCCTCGCCTTTCTTGGAGACGGTCTCCATGAGCAGGCCATGGGTGACACTGGGGCACCAGATTCCTTTGGACTCACACCACAGTGGGAGAGGGTAAATCGGTGCTGCCTGCCAGAAGGTCCATCGGCCTCAAGGGCTCATGGGAGAACAGAGAGCTCCAGTCACCGGTCAGCACGGTAGATGGGAAGGGGCTACGGCCAGGCAGGGAAATGAGGTGGGAAATGGGGGCCTCTGACTGGGATGAGGGCCCCTTCTGGTCTTTGTTGGGCCTCAGAGATGGCAGGGTATTGTACATTGCAGAACTGCATCTCTCTCTCTCTCTCTCTCTCTCTTCAGACTCAGAGTCTGAACAGTACGTTATGCCTGACAAGGCAGTCTAGGCCCGGACAGACAGGCCTGAACTGTGAAGCTGCTGAGGAGCAAAAAAAAGAAAGGAACTTTCCACTTACCTGAGAGGCTGTCACTCAGACTAGAGAGTTTTTAAGTGTTCGTCTCTTTATATTAGGCTGGGGTGTGTTTCCCAAAACCATAGTTGCTAACTGGTTGGCAACTGCATTGGGAAATTTCATTGCACCCCAAATGTTTTGGGAAATGCAGCCCTGCATAGCAAATGTATTCTTCTGACTGCTTCTATGTAATTTGAAATTACAAAGGAGTGTAGAATATTAGCTACTATTGCAAAAATATTTTTTTTATGGCAATCATTGCTATCAGTTACATTGTTTGATTTAGTCTTGGTATTTGGTAATGAAGAGGAGCTTAAAGCATAATACGGGCTTCTCTAAAACAG
>JAVQKI010304060.1:0-15294 GCA_036025975.1 Nematalosa erebi
CAATAGCTTTCACATAAAGTGACCATAAGACCCTAAACCTTACAGAATGCTTTGGCTACATGGGACTACTAAACCACACCACGATTTATTGGGATTTTATGTCACCTTCAATGTATGTCCACATCTAATAAAAATAACATTTTTTTTTTAATGGGAAAAAAAAAGTCTTTTTTTTTCAATAGCTTTCACATAAAGTGACCATGAGACCCTAAACCTCACATTCCTAAACTCTGAAATGAACTTCCATGCCCCTTAAGTGCCTGTTTTCAAATCCGGCCTGAAAACACATTTTATCTCCCTGGTATTTAACTATGAGTGCTGTTATTTGGTTCTGTGTATTGTGTATCCCTGTCTGTGCCCTTGGACCTGCTTTTAGGCCATATGTCTTTTTACTTAGATGGACTACAGCACTTTGGTCAACTGCTGGTTTTAAAGGGCTATATGATTAACCTGAACTTGAACATGACACAGAGGTTTGTGGCGGCACTAGGCTATAGCAGCATAAGGTATGGTGCATGGCAACCAGGGGTTAAAGTGGGCCAGAACACATTCATCGCGTGTAGGTTTTATATACAGTCTATGGTGTACAGTCAAATTTGAACTTCGCTGCGTCCTCTCTCTCTTGACGTTGTACATCAAATCAAAATGTATCTCCGCCTTCAGTTTGTTACTTTCTGACATAACGTTTTCAGTCCAAGATCTCCAGTCAGAGTTAATGCCCGTGCCTCACCCATGCAGATAGCATTTTGCAGCTCTAGCCAAAGCAAGTGGATGTTGGAGTGTAGTTAAAAGTTGAAGGTGAAGTAATGTAAAACTGAAATGTAAACATTGCAACTGCACAACCTAAATCCTAGCTACCACCGCTGTACCCTTTAAAAAGGCACTTTTAGGGGAGACTGGCCCTGAACAATTGATAGCTGACAAATGTGACAATCAAGTAGGAGTGCCAGTCAATACTGGAGCAATTTTGACTGAATGCCACTCTATGAATGTAGGTAGCCACATTATTGTTTGGTGGCTGTTATTATTAGGTTTTATGATACAGAGGTATTTTTTTTGGTTTTGTTTTGTTTTTTTTTCCTTCTTGTCTGCATTCATATTGTGGTGTTCATGGATGTTAGCATATTGCCATAGGCTATTAGTGTAGATAATAAAACTATTAAATGTAATGCGATACTTGGAAAGACATTGACACTATTGTATCAGGGTGTGTCATATTGTAAACAGGGTGAGACGTTTCTTTTTTCAACAAAATTTGAGAGTACCCCCACCTGCCAAATCCCACTTTAACCACTGATGGCAAACTAACAGTAGCCTACTGCAGGGATGTTCTGCCTCACAGGGTGTCCGCAGTTCATTCCCCACTTCGGCATGACGTCCAATTGTCGGAGTCCCACCACTCCATTGTCGGAGTAGGCTACTTTCCTTTTTTTCAAACGGTCTACCATTCCAACATGAGTTCATTAATATAAATGCCATAATTACCATTAGTAGGCTTTTTTTAATTTAAAAATAAAGTATAAATATATTTCCCCGTTCTTAAAGTGATGTTTCGGAGTAATTCCAACCATAGCGCTGTTACACGAGCAAAGTTGAAACTGTACTTCTTACAGCATAGATGAACAAATTTGAAAATCTTGTTTGTGAGGCTAGATTTAGTAGTAGGCTAGGCTAATCCTTTGTCCTTAGTATTCGGACCTGACAAATCACTCATAAGTGACTTAAAACTGACTTACTGACTTAAACAAAAGGTCACATAGGCTACTAACAGAGAAATACAAACTGCTCTGCTGAATTCTGCTGTGGAAGCATGTTAGTGACGTCATTTTCATCTTCAACTTTGACCCATGACGTATTAAAAGTTTGAGGTCAAATGTTTTTGTTCGTTGTCGCGCAGTGAAGTAGCCTCCTAGGTTCTTTGAATAATCAATGGTAATTTCTCCTTAGAAAATAAAATGGAGTATGAACATAACAAATAAACCGATTGCTATACAGTTGGAAACGTTTATCATCGAGGGATGTCTGAATTAGCCTCAGCCCTCTCGAAAGAAGGCTGGTAAGTAGCTGTTAGTGTGGCATGTTCAGCTAAGCCTAGCCTGTTTTGTGTAGTGGATAACGTTAGCTTTTGTGCTAGCTTCCTACCTATGTCAGAAAAACAATTTTAGATCATTTAAGGTCACCCTTGTAGATTTAAGGTGAAACGTATTTTGACGTTTAATTTAAGAAATTGCATTCATCACTACACCTTCAAATTATATCAAAATTACTATATGCAGCCAACTCTCGGTTCATGGTATGTCAGCTAACGTTAGCTTGCAAGATTCTAAGTTCACTGACTGAAACTGTCACTGCAAGCTAATGCTAACTGCGTAGCTAACATTAGGCGTCTGACATATCACCGTGTCTGAGCCTAAATATTGTTCCCAGGTTATTAAAGAATGGTAGATTATGAAGAAGTAGAACGCGTGGTTTTCCCAGTCAGTCTATTACTATAGAAAATGTTTCTTTATTCTGTCATATTAATGCCCGTCACGTAAAAACTCAAGCCCCAGCATTGTTATTTGTTACTTGGATTACAGGCTTGTTATGTTATGGTTTTGTCTCTTCAGATTAAAAGCTAAAGAGACCTACAGCTCTAGACTAACTATTTCATTCTCCAAACCATAATGCATAGAGTCCATTAAACATTAAGTAGCAACTGAGTCTGTGTTCTTTTCACAAACGTATTATTTCCACTTTGTATGTGCTTGATTGAGCTGGCGACGTCGGAATGTTCTTTGAAAGTTAATGGGGAAAATATTACTGATAACATTGCTCCACTTTGTCCCAGGGCTCTGAGTGTGATGCGAGGCGACTGTAAATCCAGTTCAGCTTTCAGTCAGTTGAAGTCTATCAGAGGGCTAAACTATCAGAAGCTGTTTTCTAGTTACCTTAATATCCTTGATTATCACAAATGTAATTAATGCAAATAACTTTTCAGTACAAATTTTGCCATGGATTGCATTAGATAACTTGTAACCTACTGTTACAAGCATCCCAATATTTTTGTTCTTAAAATTTGTATATGCTTTTCCCATACAGGCACCTATCTGACGAAGGCATACAAGAGTGTGTGGGGTCAATAGAGAAAGCCTCAGTCACTGACATAATTCGTATTGCACTCAATGTAAGTGAATCACTGAATGATTATGGGTATCTTTTGATAAGTTCATCTTAATTTGCAAACAGATTATTTGATCTTGCTCCATATACCACAGGAGTCCAGAAGACTAGCAAGATTATAATTCATGGTGGTAGTTTTTAGATTGGACCATAACAGGATGTTATTCTCAACTCAAACTGACACAAGACGAATTGCACATTTCAAGACACATCTCTCCCAGAATCCAATGAAGTTCTTCATGAATATACACTGATGCCATAGAAAAGACGATCAAAATCTCCAGCAGCCTACTCCATCTCATGCAGAGATATTGTGACGGGTGCCCTAATTAGACCTAGGCCTACAAGCATTATATTTATGTCTATATTATTTTGTAATATTTTGTCTTGGTTGGGAAAGTAATGGTTAGAATCGGTGTCAGAACTAAAAAGTCGGTGCGGTGCATTCCTAATATTTGGTGATTCAAAAAGAAAGGGATAAAAAAAATGGTTTTAGATGTGGTTGTTACTCAATTTGTGGGACAATACCAGTGGCGGACCTTGAGTTTTATGGTCGGGCCTTCTCTGATGCAATTCTTATTGAGAAAATGCAGTAGGGGAGGTTCCCAGCATTTCAAAATTAAGCGCGTATTAATCATATCATTAATCATTAAAGTGATCATATAGTTATCAACATTCTTAATATGACAATGCTGCAGGAAAGCCAGTCAGAGCGCCCACCATTGCAGTTCAAGCAATAGGACTTGCTCAACTGTGCTCCGTCTCTGTAAACAATTAAGTTTTACCTTTCTCCATGTCATCCAGCCATTCTCTCAGTCAGATGAACTGTGGCTTGAAATACTTGACTTAAGAGATATGTAGGGAGTATTCAGGTGTGGTGGCAAACTACCTTGATTATTTTGCCGGAGTGAGAGTATAGTTACATGTCATATTGGCCTAGAAAGTCTCCACACTTCATCTTCTGCCGGTTTTAATACACCTTCTAACTACAGAAGAGTCAAGTTTGGATTGGGAAAAATACCATAACTCTTCCAACGCTGTGATCTATGCAAGGCTCGAGCTAAAAGCGCTAGTCAGACTGAGAGAACGGCTGGATGACATGGAGAAAGGTAAAACTTAATTGGGAGGTGGAAAAGGAGTATATTTCCCCCCAAAAGTGGCATGTTCCTGTAAACACTGCTGTTACTGAAGAGCAGCTGCTGGAGTTACTGAAGCACTCACGTCAAACAAACAGTAACTCAGTGCAGGAGTAGTGTGAGAAGTTCAGAGTATTCCTTCAGAGCTCAGAATCCAGACCAGCAGTCAGGCCTGGCTGCTAAGGTTCATTTTGATTGAACAATGTTTTCTCCCCATCGCTAACTTTTTCACAGCATCTAACCTAGAACTGTTATTCATGTTTCATAATTTTTCATTTATTGAAGGCCTGGATGACCCTGAGGGTAAACATATCCATAGTTCAACCTTAGGCAGTAATCCAGTTTCAGATGCAGACATTGGTTCTATATCATGGAAATCCTGCCCATGGTCGTGATTGTTTACAGGGCTTTTGGTTATTGAGACACGAGCTGCAACATGGGCTTGACTCTAGATGGCTCTGCAAAGCAAATCATGAATTTACTGCTAGTGCTTTAGAGTTTACCCTGGCTAGATATGTGTAATACCAAAAGCTCACAAGGTATCTTAACACATGGGTGCTTTGAGCTGATTTTACAGTAGTTTTGCAGTGTATTATTAGCAATCCAGATATGCTTTTGATATGCAGTTGCACATAATCAGGCAAGACATGTCTGACACTGATACTGCTCTGTCCTCAGAGTGACCTACGACCCATCGGAAAAAGTTTCCTGCCAACAGATGTCAATAGTGGAAGAGTGGAAAAGGTAAGAGAACTGTGTGTATTGTGAACTTGTTATGTGTGCATGTGCATGTATGTGAAGTTGTTGGGCCCCTCTGCAGGTAATTGTTTACCAAAAGAGGGAGATGGGGACCTCAGACTCTTGATCCCTCTCTCCAGAACTAACTTTATATGTCCACTAGATGGTGGTAGTTGCTCATTCAAAAGACCCTGCATCACTACATGAGGTGTTTGTCCTCCTTACAACGAAGCATCATTGGATCATGCAGAATAATGATTTCATTTGAGTGTGCTTGTAATAACCTGCAGTTGCCCTCAGGCCGGGAAGGACAATTGTCTGATTTATTTAGACGATGTGTGTGAGGGAGGAATCAGGGAGGTGTCTTGATATCTTTAATTCTCCACTCTAATCAATTTGGATGCGGTTTATGTTGGGATGCTAATCAGTGTCCTGCATAGTGTGTATTGGTTGTAAGATTTGCATTGCAGGTGATGTTCTAGAATTTCTGTGAGAAACAGATGAATGTAATCCATGAAGACTTGATAATTGTAGTCAACAGTGGTAGAAAATAGGGATTGCATTCTAATTACAGATATGTCAGTGGGTTCACAAAGCATATGAATAGCTGTGCTTTAGAGAAAACCAGACATCTGTGAATAGGGTTGCAAAATTCCAGGAGTTTTCAGAGTTTAAAATGTGTATTGGAATTGAGTGGAATATATATTTCCAAAATTGGAGAGTTAGGAACTTCAATATAGATGGTTAAATACATTGTGGCATAAGCTTGGCTAAAACAATCCCATTTAATGCAAATGCAGTGGACTGTTTATGATATTCCTCATCACAGGCACGTAGCACACTGCTTACGTCTAAGCTATTGAAGCCACACCCCTTACATGCATTAGCCTCCCAAGTGACAGTATCATCAAAACAACTTCAAAAGACTGCTCCCATGTCCACGCCAAATGTCTGAGATGTGAAGAGGAACTACTCCAGTGTTCAGGTTAATGTACCACCTCTGTAGTCATATTGATGGTTAAATGACTCCTTATTGGGTGATTGAGGCTCTCTCGGCTCTCCTTCTGCTCTCTTTGTTAACGTTCTTGCAAGATGCCGGCGTCATAGGTTGTCAAGTCATTAATTATCAGTACATCTATGCTTGTTTTGTTCTTTGTTGCAAACAATCTATAAAACATTACTGTTGTTTTACAACCTTGACTGAGATGTGATAGGTCTGTGCAGAGCTCTTGTCCTGGGCAGCTCCTAGTCGGCAAGAGTCATAGTTCACCTCTTAGTTGTTCAATGAAAGAATCAATTGTTTAATGAGAAAATTCTACATTTGTTTAAGTTCTGTTCATAAATTAATCTGATATCTGATCTGTGATTTTGTTGGCATGACACAACAATTTTGTAATATTTGTGTGTATATGACAGTTTCTTTAAATTCTCCATTTCATTAATTCCTCTAATTCCCATAGAAAGTTTCCACACTGGAATATTTTCAAATTCCCAAACTAAAGTTCCCATGGAAAACTTCTGGAAATTCGCCGTAAATGTACCTGGAATGTTCTGCCCCTTTTAAACCCTATCTGTGAGACTGTGTTATTTCTCTAGAAAACCTGTTTTGCTTTGTTTCTCCTCAGGTTGAGGGACCATGTGTTCTCCAGATCCAAAAGATACGGAATGTAGCTGCCCCCAAAGATCATGAAGAATCCCAGGGTGCCACGAGGATGCTCCGCGTCCAGATGACCGACGGGCACACCAACTGCGCGGGCATCGAGTTCAAACACCTGTCAAAGATCAGGTACTGTCCTCTTTATGCCTCTACTCCAACCACCCTTTCTTGTTCTCTCTGGTCTTTGACTACTGCAACACCTCTTTAATTTATGACTCAGTTACTCAGTTTACATTCAGTGAATTCATTCTACATCATTGGGCACAGTTCCTAAAAAAAGTGTCGTAGCGAAATACAGCTTTTGTCTTGTTTTGTTTGGCATTTTGTAAATCCCATTGATCTCATCGTAGAATCATTGATATTACTCCACCATCAAGTGGTCAGGAGCGTGCACTGCTTCAGATTTAAATATGGTGCGGAAGTTTACGTGGTTGTGAGGTATCCGGAAAAATAGTTTGAGAATTTACAAAGTGCCAAATAAAGCAAGACCGAATCAGTTTTTCCGCTTGTTTTGGAACTTCAGTGAACACCACTAACCACTCAGTGAGTTGCACATTTTTATGAATGGATGTTTAGGGTTGTTTTAAGGACAGATAGTGAATGCCCATAGCCAGCCATTCTGAGGCAGGCAGAGGTGATTCTAAATAAGCCAAAAAGCAGAGACGGGACCAATAGTCAAAATGTCAGTGTCAACCACTCTATTGCATTTTTGACAACCCAGAAAAGGGGCTCGCAGGGTTTTAGCTACCGAACGATACCATTGCTACTGACCATCAACAACCTGCATTCCTGTCCTAGTATAGTGTAGGCGTTAAGATTAAAGCAAAGTTGAGGAGATGTAATACTTGCAAGAATAGCTCTTAGACCCAATTTCCCCAAGGAAGCACAAAGGCGTGAGGCTGGTTCACTTTATTTGATCATTTGAGGCTGATTTATTATGTTTGGATTTGCAGTACGTACAGTGATTAATATCAACAGATTTTACATTATTGTAGCACTAATGGAATAAAGGTAGCCTCAAGTGTGCATAATGAGCTGAGGTCTTTTATTTAAAACAAGGTACTGTAAAAGAAGAGTCAGTCATGGCATGCTGGTTTGATGATCAGACTTGAGACTAAAGGGTAGCCAGTTCAGTTGCACCTGGTAGGAAAGGATATGAGTTGTGGAGTAGCAGGTCATTGGCCTCTCCTGTCCCCATCCACAGCTGAGGTCCCCTTGAGCAGTGCACCCACTGCTTACTGCGACCCGGGAGTTGCAGCAGTGGTTACTGACTGCTCTCGGTTAGTGTGTGTTAACTGCCAGTCACTGTGCTGTTTGTGTGTGTGAGTGGGTCATCACTAATGAGGGATGGGTGAAATGCCAAGCACAAGCTTGCCCAAGGGATCAAAGTACCATACCGCTGTATGCTGCATGCATCACCATGAACATGACTACATGACTAACACTAAAGAATAGTAGTGCTCCCTCATCACACACAATAGCTTTGTGAAATGCACAAGAACCTGCCTTTTAATTTAGCCTGATAATATTGCTGTTCAGCTGTTGTCAACGTGGCTAATGTTGATATAAAATGTCAAAATAATTACTATCATAAAAGGAAGCTGATCTGCTCTTGAAATTCCTGTTGTGTTGCACAGTTCTATTTGTTAGTTGTTTGTCGTTCACCAATTGCACGGTGCACCTCATGTCTTAGTTTTGTCAGGGCACTTCACATTCGTCCGCTGTTGCACTCTCTCTGGCATTCTGTTTGAAGTGCAAAAGCTGTTTTCAAAAGCTGTTAGCGACTGGCTGTCTAAAAGCAATAATATTTCACTCCAAGCCAGTGTAATTGTAGGTGCAGTACCTGAAGTTCAAGACAAACAAAAGAGCAGCGGGAGGAAGAAGTGAGGTTTAAGCGGAAGGTGTGACCTTGAGGCTGAGTGGAATGGTTTGCTGCAAAGAGAGCTGGTAAAACAGAAGAGAATCAGGCTGCAGTATGTAGGGAATAGCCTCCATGTTCCCCAGGCAGTGTGCTGCTCAACACACACACATACACACACACACACACACACACACATACACAAATGCCCTGACATAGCAACATCAGACACATGCAAATACTTCAGGATTTGGCACTTGACACTTTAGCATGTACGCACACACACACATACACATACACCCACACATAGACACATGCTCTGCCACCATCAACACCAGTTACACAGAAACGGTTTCGGAAAGACTGCTGTAACAGCATGCTTACGACATACAACAGCACACACACATGTGAATAGAGGTTGCTTAACAACAGACACATCCACACACACACAGACACACACATGAGGAGAGGTCACTTATCAAAATACACACGTGCACACACACACTTATGAGGAGAGGTCACTTATCAACACACACACACAGAGCCCTTCCCTCATCTGCCCTTCTTCTGGCTCCCAGAGTCTGCCCAATCTCATTGGTCAAGCGGCACCAGTCTTAATGACCTCTCCCGCCGTCGTGCCGTGGAGCCTGGCCAGCCTCTACAGGTGGAGCAGTTGGTTGGCATGGCTGCAGGTCCCCGCCAAAGAACAGGCAGCTCTTTATCCTCACATAGTCTCGGGCTCTTTCGCTCTCTCCATGCACTCTCGCTCTCCTCAGATCCTGCGCACAACGCTAACTACTGTTGATGTCCACAAGTCATTAGGAGAGAGGAGTGACTCACTACAAAGAGAGAGGGTGTTTGTGTATGGGTTGGAGAGCAAAAGAGAAGAAGGAGAGAGAGAGAGAGTATCAGTGTTGGGGTTGTCTCAGTAGGGGTTGTAGTAAGCAGGGGGTCTTTGAAAGTCATATGTCTGCACTGCAGCTGTGTGTGTGTGTGTGCGCGTGTGTGTGTGCAAGCATCAGGACATCAAGCACTCATATCCTGTGTATTTATCTCAGCAGGATACTGTGACACTGAGGGGGGTAGCTCTCTAATTGCTATTTTGGCCATCATGCATGACTGGGCTGACCATTCCCCTCCTCCTCCTTCTACCCCCTTCGTAAGTCCTTAGGCTTCTGTAATCAAGGGCCAATAACCAGGGCTGCTGTGTGTGTATTTGCGCGTGCCTGTGAATGTGCACGCTTTCCTGGTGGGGGACAATACATAGAGATGTACTGTATTGGCCTGAATGTTGGTGCGAGAACTAGATAAATATAGGGGGTATAATATAGAGTGCGGCAAACACAAATTTGTGTTAAATGACGCAGCAGTGTCCCATAGGCCTTCAACAGTGCCATACGCAATGGAGAGGTGAGAGATTATCTTGAACAAATTCCGAATGACATGCACTTCAATATCCCTTGACCCAGTTTTGATAATATTCAGGTTTTAAATGCACACAAAGCTGGGACACTACATATCCGATCATATTTGGGATACATAAGTGCATAGCCCACTCTCATTGCGCGATGGATTGCGTGACTGAACTCACTGAGTCTTGCCCAGCGACTGCACAGACTTCATGGAGAAGCTATCTCTTCAGTGGTAGCCTGAGACCAAACTAAGCAAAACTCACTGTAACCCCCGTTCAGATAGACAATTCTGATGAAATGTCAGTGTTTTTTTGACATGCCAACACCTCTTAATTTGGCAAAGAAAGGTTGAAATCCTTACAACTTCATAGAAAATGATTATTCAGATGTTACAATTCATTCAATGTAATTGTGATAGATGTATCCAAAAGATTGATTAAGTTGATCTCATGCTTTAATTCAGTGATTAAAAAAAAAAAAACTTATAAAATGCTTTTTGATGATTTTCACTAGTGTCATCAAATAGAATCATTTTCTGTATAAAAATTAATAAAATTCATACATCTTGAGCTAATACAGGATGTGTATGAAGATGTGATTGAGAACAGAAAGGGGGGAAGGCTGCCTTTGCAGAGGTGTGTGAAGTAATGCAATTTTTGGTCAACGAGGCACAGAAGCTCTTAGGGGTCTGAGCAATTTACCAGTCCGTTTTTAAGAAAATTTCATCTATCTATGGCCACATACCTCCGCAGACACTCAAGCAACCACACACACACAAGCACACACACACACATACAAGCTTATTGGACCATTTCTGAAGTAAATGGAGTACTCTCTCCAACTCTTTCCCTAATCAAAATGTCTTCCCACGGGCTCGTAGCTCACTGGAGTCCCTCCTAAATGTGTGGCTGACAAACGGGCGAGAGAGAGCGTCTTTCCCCCTCGTCTTTGCCTGAGTGGGTTGCACAGAGGGAGGACTATATATGGCCTCTTGGAACTCTTGCACAAGAAACCCATTCAACCCATTCACAGGCTTGTTTTGACTTTTAGGTTGAAGTCCACAGTGAGTTTCTATAACGGCGCCATTTGTGATCTTTTCACAAATATAATAGTCATATGTAGGCTAGATGATGGTGGTTTTGTTTCTCAGTTGATGTTAGATACCAGTAGAAAATGTTTCTCTTCAATGTTTTCAGAATAGCTTGATGTGAAGGCTCAGATTTTTTTGTCTTGTCCAGTAGCAACCTTAATTAAGGTTTGGTCAGAGCTTATGAATGATGTTCTGTCTTTTGATTCTAGTTTAAACACGCCTCCGGGTACGAAAGTCAAGTTGCTGGGTTCGGTGTCTGTGAAAAATGGCTTCCTGCTGCTGGACGACTCCAAGATCTCAGTCCTGGGAGGAGAGGTGGAACACATGATTGAGAAATGGGAACTGCAGAGGGTAAGAAGAATGTGGGACTGTCACAGTCTCCTAACTCTGTGCCATCAAAAGGAGTAGTGAAATAGGTGTATTAAAATAACTCATTTGGTCATGACCTCTCAACCTCTATAGAGCCTTGCTAAACACAGCCGGAGTCATATCGGAGCTGAGGGTGGACCACCTCCTTTTGTGCCCTTTGGACAGGTAAGCTTGTTCTTCTGACATTCCTCTCTGTTTGTTCCTGAAATGCATCTTGGAGAAAGACTGATGGGTGGGTTGGTGGGTTTTTTTTGCTGGCGTGTTAGAAGTGTGTGCGGAAGGAGGAGGTGGACAGCCATGAGCTGGACCAGAGGAAGACACTAAAAACGACTGAGGTGGCAAAGGGAGCAGACGAGAACGATGAGTTTGAGAAGCAAAGAATCGCTGCCATCGCTGAGATCGCAAAGAGCAAAGAGGTAAGCATGCTGAGTAAAGTCAACATAATATCTGTATATATGATCTAGAATAGACTTTAACACTTTTGTACTTAATTTGTTGAGCTTAATCACATCTTAGCAAGCAGTTGAAAGGAGAAATTCGGTTTGAATTATTCCAAGGCCCTGTTGTTTGAGGTCACCAAGTACTGCCTGTAGAAAAAATAACCAGAAAATTTGATACAACAGAAACCGAATAGCAGCACGGCAGCTAACATCAGCTAACTGAATGAGGCATAGGAATATGAAACTGAGAGTAAGCTATTGTGCCCCATTCAGTTTGTGTTACTGTAGCTGTCTGTTTACTAAGTGGTCTAAGCTGTATCGTTCTTTTTCTTACTGACTGCACTAGGCCTACGGATTGATTCACATTGGATTTTGTTAAACTGCTTACACCAAAGCTGTGAAATGTTGTGTGGCCAGCAAAGTTCTTTGTCCCCAGGCATTTGCACTTACCATTATACAGGAAGTATGTGTGTATGTAAGGCATGTTTGTATGGAGGCTTTGCCATCTCTACCTAGGAGCAGAACTTTCAGCTGCAGACAGTAAGCCCATCACATAACCTTTGACCTCCCACCTTCCTGTCCCCATTCCATAGACACGCACATTTGGAGGAGGCGGCAATGCGGGGAGCAACCTGAGTAACCCCAGCTCAAGCTACAGGAACAGGGAGGGCACCCAGAGGAGGCGAGAGGAGCGGGAAAGGAGCTGTACGGAGAGCAGACCAGAGGGCATGTACAGAGATCTGGTGAGCACATAAGCCTCACAGCCATCTCGCTCGATGATGCTAAATGGCGGAACATTCTGACCCACACCGGTTGCATATTCCATCTGATGTGAAAATCCCAGCCCATGTCCCACCATAAATATTGAGCCTTGTGTTTTGGGTTAAAAGGTCGGCGGGTTAAGTCACTGAATGCTGGGATTCGGAGCGCAAGAGCCCAGGAACATTAACCAAAGCTCTGTGAGCACCGTGTGTAACCAAGAAACCAAGGAAATTTATGTCAACCCCCATTATCTTCTGCACTCAAGCAAACAAGACCCCATACTAGTGTTGTGGTATAGCCCCCAGCTCAACCCCATCATCTCACCATCACTTGATCTATTTTGACATGTATCCATCCATTAACCTTTTCACTTACCTGTGCAGTCTGGTATACATCCATTAAAGCACTCTGTGTTTGTGTGTATGTGTGCATGTGTGTCTTGTGTCAGGTTGATGAGCGGGCCCTGAGAGACATCATGGAGATGGGCTTCAATAAGGAGGCCGCCAGGCAGGCTTTACTGGACAACAACAACAACCTGGAGGTGGCGTTGAATTCCCTACTGAGTGGTGCCACACAGCCACACAAAGCACCTCCAGCTGAGCACAGCCGACCCCCACCCAGAGGTACCCTCTCCAAACCCCCAGCACAACCTTGACTAAGACTGGAAACAAATACTAGGAAAAAATACTGGAACATGAGTCTGGAAGCCTCAATAAAAGCAGGGCAGTTTAGTGGTTTGGTCAAATAAAAGCCGGGGCTAATAATTGGGAATTTTAAAGGATGTAGTTTCTTAGGATGGTGGTAAGTGGGATTGCGTGTACTGTGCGTCTAGAACAGTTGTAAACTCTGAACAATTCTGAAATTTGTGCCAATGTCCTTAAAATCAGTTCTGATTTTCAAATCTGATTAAAGCCTGACAAGCCAGACTGCAACATCAAAATGTATAGTCAGATTACGACCGATAGAAGACCGAGTTCAATCCTAGGAGCAGAATCAGCAGTTGTGTTTTAAACTGGATAGCGCTATGACCAATCGGAGCAACGTCGGTAGAACAGCAAATACATCCTAGTTTGAATCGATTGACTCGAGTACCTTTTTTTGCTCAACTTTCAAAGAAAAACCAAAAGTCCAACTCTTCCAAAGTCGATGCCAAAGCCGATATGAACGACTTCTATTTCTTGGCCACTCAATTGATTTCACCTTCACGGCACTGTCATTTTTGTGATAAGCCCGCCCAACGACACTCTCTACAGAGACAGAGAGTTGTGATTGGTTTAACAAGCCTGTGTAAGACCAATGGCAGACCTACCAAGGCTCCCATTGGTGCATTGCTAGACGTATCAGCTGAGCAAAACTATTTGCTACCACAAGGGTGCATCTAGATTTCTAGGCTAACTCAGCAGAAATCTAGCCACCAGTGATCTGCCACTCATCCAACTCTCTTTCAGGGAAGGGACGGGGACGGGGCAGGTCCAGAACTGACGAGGATGAGGAGGGTGGAGGAAGGCCCTCGGGACCCAGTACACTGTTCGACTTCCTAGAGTCCAAGATGGGGGCGTTTTCCATTGACGGTGAGTGACATCAGAGTGACATGGAGGACTATAACAGCTATGTGCTGTTATAGTCCTCCACCATAGAGCCTTGGCCTGTCACGACTGGCCATTATTTATTGTAATTGCAGAACAGGCTTGTCCATCACTGGTGAATCTAAAAACTCTAGTGCCATTGACACAGTCTGCAACTTTTCCCCCACTTCTCCTCTGTGATTGACTAAATTATTCCTGACAAAGCTTTACAGCAAGCAGCCGTTGTACAACATCCCCTCATTGATTCTCATTTCTTGGGAGTTAACAAACTATAACTTCTAAGTAATGAAAACATGTTGTTCCCAAGAAAGCAGATCGAGCAAGGCCACATCAAAGCTGTGTAATTGCAGGTGATGACCAAACAATAACAACTCAAGTCATTACCTCTCCATAATGAGAGGCCCAGAAATGAACTTGCATGTTGCAATTCAATTATGAGTTTGCTTGGACAAGGACAAGAACAGTTAATTGTTGACTGAGAAGCTATTTTATGCCTATGTGTCGGTGAATTTCAAATTTCTCAAAGAGCGTGAAAGTAGAGAGAAGGAGATAGAGGGAAACATTGTGGGCAATTACAGAAAAAGCATCAAAACACCTTACTCCTGCCTTAGTATCAAACAGCAGTGGATAGATTGGTCTTGAAAATTAGATGTGTCGCGGAAATTACATTAGCCAAAAAAAAAAAAAAAAACATCTGTCTCTGAGCAGCTTCTCTCCTTCCCTGTGCCGCACGGCCTGCCCAGATGAGGAAGATTGCCGCTTGATGGGGTGGAGTTAGACAGATGGTGGATCTCAAATGGAGTAGAGGCAGAGTTTGAGGGGGTGTGTGGGGGGTGTTGTTTTCTATTAGACAGCTTTTAATAAATCCCTGACATCGGGCTAGGCTGATAGAAGGCAGATGGACTTAGGGTTATGTGGAAGGAGGAATAGACTAATATAAGAGGGGCAGTTTGTTTGATGGTTACATTTCTATTCCACACACCTGATATCCATCTCCACCTGGGATTTTAGAAGACTTGTATACTGAGCCTCTGATAGGGTGTGGAATTTGGCAGATGTTTGTAAACGTCTTCAGACCTATTTG
>JAVQKI010304324.1:0-16346 GCA_036025975.1 Nematalosa erebi
CGCCTTCCGTTGTTGCCGGCCTGTATAAATTTATCCACTCTGTTTTTCACTTTGTTTACTCCTTTTTTCTTTTCATTTGTTGGGTTGCCCCCCCCCCCCCCCCCCCCATCCTTCTCTCAACTGCTTCCACTGAGATGGGACTAAGAGGGCAAGAAACTACTTTGAAGTAGGAAGTCCAATCAGAATCAGAATCAGAAGCCCAATAATGACAGCTCTGCGTGTGTGGATGTATGTGAGCTGCTGACCAGTAAAAGGGCTCCCCAACCACAAATTTCTTAATCGGAAGACAGTCAGCTTTATTGTTACCGGTATATAATAGTAAACACTGTGGAAAAAAAAAAATCCTGAAAGAAATTCAGGATCCATCTAAAATGAAGAAAGAAATTTCCTTATGACTGTCACATATTTGCTTGATACAATTACCCAAACAATGTAGCCCTACAAAATTCTGTGAAAATGTAGACTACAGTATTTCTATTCCAATATAATAACGATAATGGTGATAGTTGTTTACCAAGTGTGTGTGCGCGCACGTGTATGTTTCACCACTAGAGGGCAAACATTGACCAGATTTACTTTTGGTTCAGAGCTATCGTGACAGTGTTCGATGCATTACTATACTATCTCTTTCAAACTCTTTTTTTAAAGTCCACATTGAATGAATGATCTTCTGCAGATTTTAGGCTAGTTAAAGGGCAGTGTAAAAAAAAAGTGGTCGTATTTTTCTCAATCTTTGTAAACCTTTGTGGTAAGGCATGGTCTACGATTGATTCAATAACTGTAATGGATGTTTTACACGCAGTTTGAGCATCTTAACGCTTGGTGGCGCTATATCCTTATGGAAACTACTTTCTGATTGATCGTGACCAGGTATTTCCCAGACCAGCCTGTCGGTACCTTGCACATGCGTCCGCACACGCACTCTCTGCTGCTGAAAATAATCAAAAATGGGAGGGGGCGATGGGTAATAGCAGAAAAGGAAAACAGAAAGACAATCGTTAAAAACAGGCTGTGGTGAGTTTCCATTTGCAGCAGTCACTGAGAACACATACAGTGAGGATACGTTCATTCGTTCTGTAGACTGTCACCACCGATTCCTTCACATTTTGCCAAACCATTCTTTGTGCGCAATTCACGTGAACCTGAACAGCATCCATAACAAATGGCCTAATCCCTTAGATTCCTGGTGATCTTAGGGTAGGGTGGCAACCCCAAAACGATACCCTCCCTGTAAGCCTAGCCTAACACTTCTGTGACTGCGAAACCATCTATCAGTAGGCATAAAGAAGGAATTAATTTATGCAAGCCAATTATGACTTGAAGTAGCACGTTTTCTCATTAATAACCCTACTTCATTCGTGAAAGCTGTCTCCAGATAATGTTGGCTACCTGTCAGTGTCACCTGGTCTCAAAATAAGGTGACCTCGTCATTGACTCTGACACTCCACTACAGGCCGCCATAACTTTTGGACAGCCATCTCTCAACTCATACGGCCGTTGTCTATATATCTGGTGCATTCATCCATGCGCTGTCTTGTTAAATTTCTCTTTGGTATTGACAAGATGCTGAGGACCAGAAGCCTGTATTACCCTGTAACTGAGACAGTTGGTCGAATAGAAACACCTTTATCAAGCAAATGTCAATATTTGAGATGCAGTTAAAGGGTCATTTCGACATAATGAAAACACCTAGAAATAGGCTAGCTGTCAGCAGCAATGAGGGGGCCAAACAGAAAAGTGAGGCAAAGTTGTCATGGCAACAGAATGTAGTTTGGTCAGAGAGGTGATCATAAGCGCAAAGCATGTCAGTACACCAAATCAAAGACACTCAATCGTCCCTGACCAAAGTTTGGTTGAGATATGACAGCCACTTCCTGTTTGGTGGCTTTGCCAATGAATTTGATGCTTTGATGGATGATTGATTTGGCAGACAAAAAATGTATGTGATAACTTTTGTCATCAATGATAACATGACCATCAATGGCACCGCCTATAGTATCAGCAGACATTGGAGTTTTGTTCCTAAACCAAACACACAAGCAAGCTTGCACAGGCCCATTTCGGGCGCACATTAGGCGACGTAGGGGGCCTGCGCAGGGCCCTTGAGTTTTTGCTCATTGGCAAAATACGGACCCCGCACGGGCAGCCCTCACTTAGCCCTCATAGCCCTAACTAGGCCTGCACTGGCCTTGCATGGGTTGCCCTCACTTAGCCCTCAAGAGTGTGGGCCCTGTGTGAGCATTCTAGTGTTCGCTACAAGTGTGGCAAAGGCATGGGGCAAGGGCAAGCCTGCAATGGGCCTGTTTAGGTTTGGTGTGGACTGGCCTTAGCCCACACTACCAGGAAAAAACCTGCATGGGCCCGACAAGGGCGTGTTTATTGGACATTATGAGACATGAGCCAAAACACAGTAATGTATGTGAATGCACTTTCAACAATTGATGGCGCTAGAGTGTGCGTGGTGGCAAATTAAAACTTTGTGAAATCAGGGACTATGCCCAGTCAGTGTGCCAAATTTTATAAATCTCTACCAAGCGGTTCTATGGGCTGCCATAGTGACAGAGGAATAATAATAACAAAAGGTAGAGACACAAAAGGTGGCTACTTCGCTGCTTGGCCCCCAATGATGGTAAGCTGTGCTGTCCCCTACACAATAGTGAGTGATGGTTAAACACCAACCCGAACAGCCGAATGAAATGTACAGTTAGAAAGAACATTTTGTGAAGGGAACTTTTTCTTCCCTTTCATAAAAAACACTATCCGCCCCCTCATGTACAATGCTTGGAATAGTAACAGCACTGCGAGGGTTACTAAATATAGCAGCCAGTGAGTGTTAACATGTCAACTTCAGCAGGAGTGCAGGGAAATGGTTGCCACACGTGTTGCAATTATATATATATATATATATATATATATATATATATATATATATATATATATATATATATATATATATATATATGTTATACTATAAATATCGGGTATCGCATTAATTAAACATAGACTGGAGCGATTGTGTAGCGTCAAGAAAACACGGCAGCTGGATACACTGCAGAATCCGCAGGTTTTATAAAGTGAATGGCATTATCCTCTGTGCGAGCCGCTTTTAGGGACATTTTTAATTATTTGTTCTAATAGGTCCTGTTGATAGCTGTCGTTAAACATTTCATTTTATCCATCCTTGCTATTCATTCCCTTCAAAGAGATTTTGAGAACAGTTTATTCTATTAATAGCAGCTCGAGTTCTCAATGGAAGACGCTTCTGCAGCAAACCGTGCGTTTATTTGTTATGGAAGGAGACTTAAAGCCTTGTTACGTAACATGGCATGTGATGAGCGAGAACGGGTTGGGGAAGAGATGTGGACCATGCAGTGCGCGGTAAAGATAAATGACCAGAGCGCTGTGTTGTATTTGGCGCTCTTAACCAAAACCAAAACAGTATTGACCAACCCTTTGACCCAGGGAGAGTTCACGCACTTGGCCACTAAGGCAACCTACTTCAACTGGTTGTGAATGAAGATGTACGTGAATGGATAAGTCTAATGAATGAATAAGCACACGGGGGGGTATAGGTGTTTTTAGAGAAAGGCGCATACTAAAGCGCCGACTGGGGCATGTCAGTGGCATGCTCGAATTGATATTAATAAACACCTCGGGGATAACAAAATAACTTTCGTAACGTTATGCTGCCGGGAATTGTGACAAAGCCAGTCCGTTCAAAAAATGTCACCGCCCTTATTCGTGCGCTTCTCTTGAGGTGAGTACTGTGCATCGGCTCTGAACCATGTGATTCTAGTGGTGGTGGTGGTGGCGTGGTGGGATGGGGGTGTATTCTATAAATAGCTCTATAGCTCGGCTTCCATTGACATCATTTAGGCAGGAGAGATGGAAAAATAAACAGAGGGAGAGAGAGGGGAGAGGGGCGGAGATTCTTAATCTGAGCTTGAAATTCAAACAAACCCCCATCAATCCTTACTCACATCCAGCTCCCAATAGTAAACAACAAAAACAGTGTCCGTTTCCTAGAACATCTAGGCAAGATGTCGTCCGATAGAGCAGGACTGCTAAAACAGATGGGAGGGACATCAAAAGATTCATGTATACACACAACCTTGTATACCGGTCAACCAAAGGCAAATATTTTGGATGTCTAATTAATGGAAATAGGGTGTATAGCCTAATGTTTTAAAACGGGAAACATTGACTCAGGGGATTTTCGTCAACGCACTTATCAAGGCCAATGACTCCGTTCCAAGTTGACTTGATATAGCCTACCGACCGGACTGATGGGGTTACGGGTGTGTTTATTTTGTCAAGGGAGGGAGAGAAGATGTCTCCATACCCTACAAATCTTGCTCCCTCCGAAATGATAACGTACAAGTGGCGTTGACCTCTGAGTGACGCATATAGGCTTAACATAGATTTGTAATTATGTTTTCTGAATCACATTATAGCTACACTTGGTTTTCAATCAGATTAGCTGACAGAATAGGCCTAAAGCCTCTTAAGAGTTTGTATTTTCTCCAGATCTGCGCTATAAAGTGTTGGCCACTTTTTTCGCGGTACATCCAGAAATGCTACGGGAGATAATCCTGTTTGAATACGCCCTTTTAGGCTGTTGGTGTACATCAGCAAGTTGCCACAAGGATCGCCCCATTTTACCAAATACGACGTTTGCTGTGACTCTTTTAGATTTTCCCATTTTTTAATGTATTATCTCCTTTACTATGTGGTCAGATGGGTATGATGCGCTGCTAAATAAATAGCCTACATTTTACATGACATAGAACATGGCGATTATATACGTACAATGGGTGTAAACCTGTAAAAATGTATGAGAATGTTTTGAAGTTGGGGCATGGAATAATGGTGCTTTCCAATGAAGCTTTTCAATAAAAACTTTGTAAGCTCAGGAACAGGTTGCGACGTTTCAGGCCTATCGACTATTCAGATTCAAATTGCTTTATTTGTCACATGCACAATCGTATAAACAATCGTTTACACATCGTGATCATACAATGCAGTAGAATCATTTTTAGACATTAGTCAATTCGGAACAGTTATCAAGTCTACATTTTCAGATTGGTTGAGGGCATGCACTTTGAGGGAATCCCTGCTCAGATTGGCAGATTGAGTGAATTTCTTTTAACCAAGTCGCCTCATTTTTCTCTGCTCTACATGCGCAGGGTCCTGGTAGGCTGGTAGGCTGTTTATTACAAGTCTCCGTCGCGCCATTCGATAAGGTAGCCTAAAGAGTGGTAACCCTCCTTCTGGCTTTCACTATTTACCCCTTCTATCCCTTTCACCCCCACCCTACCCCTGCACCCGTCCACCCTCCTTGCCTGCTGAATTAATTTGATACTATTTTTGAGAGTCAGTGTTTCTAAGGGATACCTAATGACGCAGTGACGTCAATGCAGGTCAATAGCACACTGGTTGAGAGGAGCGTGCTGGCGGCTGCGCATGCAGACTATGGCAGAGTGCTGGAGAACTTCTTTCCCCAAAAGCTCCTGTCTGTATGTTAAAACAGCCTATTGCACCTTTAATGCATACACAGTCTCCTTCAAAGCTCTGAAATCATCAGAACACTTCAAAATACTTCGTGAAACAGCTAAACACCAACTCTAAGCAACTCTGCAAAGGAATAGTGGTATTAAGCGGGATAGGATCAGTAGAATGCGATATCCTGACACTTTTCTTACTTCTCCTCTCGATCTAGGAGGAGCAGAGCGGTAGGGAGCCTCCAGTTCGATCCCATGACCAATGGCAGGACTATCGTCTTTTCTTTTATAACCGCGTGGTTCCCGTAACATGATGTTCTCGCCTTCCATTCCAGTCTCGCCACCAGAGTGCCAACACAAAACACTTCGTGACAAACAGAAAACTGAACCAACACGGTATGTGACCCATTTTCTTCGTCCTGATGCCTAAGGAGCAAATTGATCCTTTTTTTGTCTATCTTGCTCTTTTTCAGTTTCTTGCACCAAGTCTTAACAAGTTACTAAAAAGGTAAGTATGCTTTATCTGGTTACGCGTGATGGCATATAGAGATTTAGTTGATTTACAGAATGTTGCGTACTGTGTTCATTCACACAGTTCATTACATGGATGAAGCTATGGTTTAGCGCAACACTTCTGCCTGTTAACACCTGTGGTGAATGTTTGGCAACAGCACTGTAATAGAGCAGAAATGTTTTTTTACGGACGCTGGGCTGATGTGGTGCAGGCAATTGTAAATATAAGCAATCGTTTGTTCTGTTTACTATATGACATCAGCTTTCAGTTTACAATCCGTACACATGTACACACACGCTTTGGAAGAGCGGACCAATTCCTGAATGCGCTAATGCATAGGCGTATTCACGTGCTGGGGTTCCTCAGGTCCCCCTGCCATTCTGCTGAAATGCCTGGTAACAGCCGGCCACTAAGAGCTGTCAGACTGAACAATCTATACGCTTATGGTCGGTTTCCACACCACGTTCACCTGAAAAAAAACTGACTTTTATTTACGACCTGAGGTAAGCACTTTTATAAGAGCAACGTAAATAACCACGTGGGCATTTGCTGAAACACTCTACATGCCATCGAGAAGACAAGTCGTGTCAGTAGCGTGGGAAATTGCGAGTTAAAGATGACAAAAAGTTTGACAGAGGTCAGAGGGGTTTACGGGGTCTATCGTTTGTTGCATTGGTTGATGCCTTATTTATCAGGAGTTGTCAATTTTGAGAATGCTGATAATTTCGCCCAGGGTACCTACACATGTGCCCTTGCGCGCAGCTTCTCGTCAGGACCATGGAGAGCGCCACATTCATAATCATCTGATTGCTACAACGCTGGCATTAAGAGTAGGGAACAGCAACCACACAAAAGTACAAAGTCAGGTAGATACGACCAGAACAGGCTCATACCTTGTTCCGAACACCACTTGTTGCCTTACATGTACATAATTAGCTTTTTGCAGACTACTGCGCCTTCATTTAAAGTTAGGCTACATGTCCTTAGTATACCTTTCTTGTTCGCATCCTATTACACCGTACATAGGCCTTTATATTGTGGGGGCTTCCAGGGCATAATGGATTGGAAATACCTATTTATTATGTGTGTACCAACTTTGAAAATCAACCAATGAGTGACCATTATCACAAGAGAAAGTACAGTTAAAAGTCTATGACGTACACAGAATTTGTACCATATACTTCATAGAGAAGAATACAAATACGTACTTCCAAGTTGATCATTTGGAAAAACGGACCATACAAATGGAAACAAGCTGCCAAACCGTAGCTGGGCAAAGTTAAGACTACTTACAAATCATTAGTCTGACTTTGACTAGACTCTTACCACAAAAGGGGTTGCACTCGCTTGGGGTAGTGATTAATGCAAAGTGTCTTTTAGTTCTGTTGAAAGTTCTCTCAAGCTACTGGATCTTCACGTCTTCCTGTTTCCAGGTTTCCTGTAACTGCATTATGTGCGATCTTTGGAGACATGTACACAAAGGAGGGTCTTCAAACCTATGGCATCCACCAGTTTTCTAAACATAACATTCGCTTAGTACTTTGAAACTTTTAGTACAGTTGCATAGTATTTTATGACATTCAGTGTAAGGACGAGAACTATGGTGATTCGTTAGACCTCACCTGAGGGGAACTGTATATTGCGCTGACATTTTAAAACTTAGACGCCACTCCTTGCACTGCACTGGGAAACTCGTGGGTTCCAAAGACCAACCCACTCACTGATATCTGCCTTCCCCAGAATTTTTTTTTTTTTACGAACAATACGATACATGATATAGCCTATAGCCATGATCATGCGTATGTGAGCATGGGCACCAATACTCAATGACAATATTTAATTAGTGTTTAGGTATGTTTTGGAGGACAGGGGGCGTGAGGGAGTTGTAAGAACAATAATGGGGGACAGAGAGAATAAAGTCAGAGATGCGTTCTTTGTGCTGTATGCACGACCATAACCACAAATGTTACAGTTAGGACACAATAGATAACTATGCATCTAAATAGCATTTCAGAGTTGCATGGCAAAATAAGCACCCAGACACCCTACTATTCTCGTTGTGTAGACTGACGTCTGTCCAGACTTAAGGAACTTGTCCTGTGCGTTTTTGGGATTTGCCAATAATTGACTGTGTATAATATATCTGGACACCACCAATGAAAGCACTTTCAACCAGAGAAATACGACTCGAAGGTTAAGCAGCCCCAAGAGGTCAGAGAAAAGACGAATCTATGTATGTTTTCTAGGGGGGAGAATCTGCAGTGCCAGGCACAGAGGAGCTGTGCTTATGCGATAAAAATAGCATCGAGCGATGCGACGGGCACTGCCCTTTTTCTCTGAGCTGACTTTTCGAGGTAACCGTTTCTCGTTGTACAGACAGCTCGCTCTCTAAATGAAATGCAGTGATCATGTCTCGCGTGACATCCACTGGATGCCGGGAGAACGCATATGGAAGAGTGTCCGTGACCAAATTCTGATGAGACTGAGAGGTTAGATAAAAGGGGGAATGGAAAGCATCCTATTCATAGAATGGTTAAACTCATCGTGTAGCTGTGCTCTGAACTGACAGCTCACGGCGAGTCGATTGCGTGGGAGAACGAGTCTGACGCGTGGGCACGATCTGCTAGCAGAAAAGGCAGCTCACGTTGAGATTCTCCATGCACTATTATTGTCACCTGCTAGAACAGAGCCTTTGTCTGACACAATACGTTCAAAGGGGAGCTAAGCACGAACAGAGGATGCTTTCAAGGGTGCCAGTAGCCAAGTCTAACACATCTGTCTTAAAGAAAAAGATATAATGTTGCACACTATATTTATTCCATCTTCATACATTTCACCTAAAACTGTTTTATGGTTTCAGGCAAATGTCATTAGAACTATACAGATAGCGGCTTTTGAATGGAGCTATAGGCTAGAAAGTGGGAGAACCTAAACGTGACGTCAATGCCCAGTAACTGACGCAGCCCTGAATCGGAAAAAAATCTATTTTTCTAGTCAGCAAGCTTTAATTGTTACAATTTTAAGGTGCTCAGTGAGATAAATAAAGTACAAACACTCCAACAGCAGCATTTGAATGGATTGACCGCTCAGTATGCGTACTGATACAAACAACAAATCAGCTTAGGGTTTTCCGGCGAAAGTTCTGCGAGGACGGGGGACTGTACAAAAAAGGATTAGCCATATACGGTTGGAGCCATGCAGAACGAACCTGAAATAACTTAAATGCCGACACTGTGTGCTCAGGTAGACCTGTAGGTAGTGTTTTGTTTTAAAAACAAGGGGGTGGGTAATCGGTGGCTGATTGTTAAGAAAAACACGACAATGATGCAATGAAGGGGAATCAGAGCTCTTGTGCAGAGTTAGAGAGGCAAAATTAATGTACATTACATTCACTCCACGTAACGTTCCTGAGCGATGCCTTTGTGAGTGTTTTTTTTTCTTTTCGTCAACTAAAAATAGCATCCGGGTTTGATCGCGCTCCAGAAATAGACAGAGGGTATCACTTGTATAAAAAGGAACGTGATTCTCAGGGAAACTTGGACTTGCTGCCGAGGTTAGAAATGGATCAGTGAATGTTTGTTGATGCAATGTGTTGCTTTAAGTGGGGTGTTTTATTTAAGCAATGTCTGGCTTTATTAGCAGCCTTTTCATGTATATTATATTTCCCTTGTTTCAGGAAGGGTTTCCTTTCTTGGTAAGTACGACTTGCACGTGCAGTATTAATGTTGCTTCACCGCTTTATTTTTCCGTAAGCGGTTGCATGGTTTTGATGTAAGGCTGATTCTGTCCTTGCAATTTCATATTTTAAATCATAGGGCATGCATGCATGCACGCAAACCTGACACCTGCGATTTCAGTGAGAATAGCCCGTTTCTGCAGTAGAGGAATCACCCTTATGGTGAATATGTGAATGAGAAGCAACTGCAAACTCCTTTGTCTGACGGCGCTGTTGAGTCTCTTTTCACATCGCTCTTTCTCTCTCTGCAAGTATGTTGAGGAAGGGACTGGAAATCCTCCCTTGATGAAGTAAATATTATGCGTTCATATTTTTAAGACAAAGGACTATAATACATAGTTGTTGGGAAAACAACAGTGGAAATATACTGGAGGACACCGAACTGCAAAACGCTGACCAAATGGGGAGGAAGGTGGTTGTACGAGGAACTGTCCAGTCGGTGGTGGTGCTGAAAATATGCCTTAATGCACAGGGGAAATAGAAGGGATGGGTTGTCGGTTAGGGTCTTGAAACAAAATCACGACCATCAAGAGACTTACAAAATTGCCTTTGATTGAAATGAACAATACTTGCATGTCTAGATGAAAATACGCACGGAGCACTGGACGACTGTTTGAAACTCCAAATAAGTGAAATGCGCTGGAAAAGCTTGAGTTGGCCTCTAGAGCATAAAGCAGTTTGCTGATCTTCCCGCCCGCGATGTTTGAACAGTATTATCAGATGATGTGCAGGAAAACAGAGAAGCTATAGGCGGGCTGACTGGCATTACTCTTCCGCCCACGTCATGTATGTCTTTAGCGCACCATACTTAGACGAAATCGTTTTCTACTCTGTGCAGCCTTGCAGGATAGATTTATCGTCTATCATCAATATTTCTCGGCCAAAAAAATGATTAAACTCTAACAATCCGTACATGTTTAGGGGTATCGACGTCATCGCTACGCAAATGGTGAAACACATTAACTTCTCAAAATGAACGGAATGTGTTCACCAAACGAAACAGCACTACCCATTCAATTGTACTTTATGTGACACTAATTTTCCGTATATCGGTAATCTGAGTTGTACTGCTTGTGCATGATTGCATCTTCGCTCACTAGGCAGACAGGCAACGATTGAGCAATGCTAGAGCGCGGTATACTACAAACTACCCAGTACCTTCTAGACAGTCTTCTTCCGAATAATTCCCATGATATCCAACAGATTGACCTTTCAGGGAGAAAAAAGTTTGCCTCTGTTCCAAATGAATCAGAAACACATGGTTTGCTTTGTGGTGTTATGTGGTCATGCCCCGTAAGAAGACAGTATAGAGATAACCTTCTTCAGTCTACTCGTTTTTGTTTAGTGATCATAACCTGCTCAGAGGTGCTATCTTCCTAAATAATTCAATACTAGCGGTGTAATTTTAGAGGAATCAACACGGTTTCTGGAGTCGTGACTGCTAAAGTGAGTAATATGCGCGCGTTGGCTGCGTCAGGAGAGGCAGTCACTGTGCAGGCAGTGCAGACGGAGGGGGGGAATCGTGACTGACTGGAGACGTCCGCAAATGAAAAGACTTCCCAATAAAACTCTCATCAGGATAGCGTACGGCGCCGGATTTTTCACATGTTCATGCCTGGCCTGAATTCTTCTCCTTGTCCAATCCACTGCCCCAACATCAACAAAGGGAGAAGGAAATTCTCAGTTTTCATGGGGCGACAGGGGGGAGTCTTACTTTGGGATGAAATCAGACACAGAAGGAGGGAGGGGGCTGATCCAGATATAGATCGTGACCCTCCCACTTGGTACAGTTACTTGTACACAATTTCAGGAATGGAATGCCTGGGCATGTTGTGGGGCGTTTTGATAGATCGATCAGTCAATTCAGAGTTGGAACTTTGAGAAAGGATGCCGAAAGTAAGTATGAACATATTTTATCCTATCCTTATCCATCATATCTTTTTAAGTAAATAAAAGAATTGTTATTCAAGTCTTGTCTTACAGTATTCATGAGAAGCAATTGCCGTCGGTGTTACAATCATTGTTAAGCTATTATTTCACGAATGTTGGCATTGCTACTGTCATTAGCATTATTGCTGTACTGGACTTTCTTAGTCCATTATTTGACTATTGTATACATAAAACTTTAAAGGTTCTGAAAGGAGTTTAGAGACCCCCTTGTCCTCACTTAGTGGTATCCTCCAGTGAACTCTCACTGGTCATGCAATGAAATCGCTTCAGAAGCTTGTCATGTTGTTGTTGTCGTGCAGGGGCGGTGTGGTGCCTTCCACACTCGAATTACATGCATTAGACGCTGCGGCGTTCTTCTGTTTTTCCTCAGTGCAGGTTTCCGCATACTTTGGGATAATCCGTCAAGATTATGGTCAACATGTCTTTAGTTTGCTTTGAAAAGCATTTTGAATCGAAATTGCTTCTCGGTCGCTCCTGTGAATGCAGAGTGGGCTACGCTGTAGGGGCGGCATATCACGAGACATGCAGAAAAATAATGATGTAACGTTATTACATACATGTACATACAAACATCTGCTTTGTATACAGTGCTAGACTAATGTATTTATCTAGAGTCTTGCGCCAACTAGGATACAATTTGCACCCCCCCCCCCTCCCCTTTTTCAAAAAGGGGGGTCCCTATCTGAGCGAGACACCGATTGGTGGATGACGATTTTTTGTTTGCTCCAATAAGATCCCTCGCTGCTCTCTATTTATTGCGAACAGATTACAGACTGCTCTCTCCTTACCCAGAGCACTCCAGCGGCTATAGCGGCTCAGTTCAGTTCTGGTCGACAGCAAGAATGAAGGAAATAGAACCTAACAAAATCCACTCACAGAGACTGAGAACTTAATGGTACAATTAACTGCCAGGGCGTGTGACAGGCGTCCTTCAAAATCAAGGGAACTGAACCCAGTAAGACTGGATCGTGGGGTGATAGGGGCAAAATAAACTGTAACGGGAGATTTTTCAGCACCACGGACAGCGCTAGACGGCAGTTTGCTGGCAGTGGGATATTGGCCTCAGTGGAAGTCCTCTGTTCGCTTTAACTGAATATGAGTTGGAGACGCACTTGAGTGCACAAAACGTTGTGCATAGGTGTTTCGACGAATGCAGGGAATATATACTGAAGAAAAGTCAGACCTCTGGATGTCACACTTTAATATTCTGGACTCGCCGGACAAGACTGCCGTTTGTCCTTCGCGAATCTTTTTGCGGTCTGGGCTTGCTGTTCATAACTAGTAAGCTGGGAAGCCCTTACCCCAAAAAGCATTTGCGGAGGGCGCATTCACCGAAAGTGCGTCGCAAGACTGAGGAACCCTTATATGTCTCCTGGACAATTATTATTAATATTATAATAATAATAATTTTTATTATTATCATCGTTGTTATATAAAATGTTTTGTTTTTGCACACACTTACTGTTTTATTTGTAATATTGTTGACTAAAAAGCAATTTTGAATTTCAAATCTCGTTGCATTCCCGATTTCCTAGGTGTTTCCAAATGAGGAGAGCAATGGCTCAGTTTTCAGCATATATTGGATATATTAAAACTATTGCAGCCCGTCCTGCAAAAATACCCATTCCACCTTTTGCAGGAGTAAAATCACCCGAATGAAGAGACACAGTAAAAACAAATGGGTGTAAACACAAGGGGATCCTGGGATGGGCATCTTCCACGTGGAGAAGTAAAATAGGGTGGGGTAGAGAGGGAGGGGAATCGAGATAGGGGTGGGGCGGTCACCTCACCTGTGTATCCCTTGCTCTTTTACTTGTACTTGAAATATTACCCTTACCCAATCCCTTGGTGTATCCCACCTGAAAACACACACACACACACACGCACACACACACACACACACACACACACACACAAATGATAACATAAATATAAAAACACAGTGTTACACTCCAATGCAAAACATCATCTTAGAAATGCTCCAAACGACCACATGGCTAACAGTGCATACCAGGTGCCTGTCTGATTGGCTTGTAGTCTCATCGTAGCACGAAAATGGACAGGTGAGAAAGGAAGAAGTGGCGACGTAACTTTCCGATTCCTCCCTCTCGAACTGAATGTGCACTGCCTGTGTGTGAGTGTGTGCGTGTGAGAGAGAAGGGGAGTGAGAGCGAGCTTGCAGCGGCGTACGATCGCTCTTTACGAGTAGCTGTGCGCTGCGATGCTTTTAGCCAGCCCTCGCTCGCACATTCCATACACACGAACACACGTGTCTTTTGGGATTTTTAATTGATGTCCCGCGGCCCCTTTCTACTCTTCTCCATTATGATATTTTAAGACAAACACTCTGAGAGAAACTCTGCCATTGTTAATCTAATAAATGAATGGGGCAGTGACAAAGAATTACAGTAGGAACCTCACTATATTTGATTAAAACAAAAAACATGCAGTCCTCCCCAAAAAAGGCTCTTGAGTTTACTTAAAGCTTCGAGACCATCTTACGTGTGGTGTAAAGCAAGATGATCAAGGTATATACTCCTTTCCCATTGTCCATCATATGGATCAGGAGGAAGATTTGAATCAGAAGAGAAAGTGCAAGTTTCTTTATGTTGTCATAGCTATTCTAAATGTTGGTTAAGGTGTCCGTTTGTTGAACCTGTAGCCTATCAAAACACATCTCTGGAGCGGCAGAGCAGGAGGCAGATGCTCTTAAACAATGTATGGAGTGTAAAACTTGTCATTGATTAAACGCAAATCTTTCTGACCCGGTCCTTTTTTGAAAGCAGCCAACAGATTTTTAAGTCCACGTAATTTCGTGCAACCATAAGACCGAGGTAGGCTTAGGTGGACAGGTATGTAGGTAAGTTGGCTATAGAAACGTTCATTAAAAAGTTAATCAAGCTCATGGTATTTAAATGTAATCTACTCTTTCAAAACAAGTCGTAATTAATACGTCTATTCGGTGAAGGCCTTTTAGTGTGTATGACGAAAATACATAGGTGTCATTGTCTTAGCCTATTTAAGCCCATTCTCTTAACCGTATATCATCGCAGAACTTGACCCTTTTGATCAGTAGACCAGCTGACTGGGCCGAGGTGACTGTAATCAAAGTGGATACAGTCCACGGTTTCTTTTTAAGTTGCCACGCCCCTACATGCGAAATAGAATAACATACGAGGGCAAAGGTTACACGTCGCCCGATGATTTGGCCGACACTGTCCCAGACTGCCACGCAGTTTCTTCAGCACATCGCATAACAGTCGACAGAGCCCTTTAATTTTGTCACAATATCCTACATGTTTTGCCATGCAAGAACTCATAATCGCACTTAAGGCATGTGACACGAGGTGAACCTCTATATTGTATAGGTTCTTAACAGGTTACTGTGAAACTGTGAAAGATGTCCTGAGAATTGCTTTCATTCCCAAACGTTTAATCTATTGTATGCTAAAATACAACAAAGAGCGCTTATACATCGTTTCAGCTAAAAAAATGGAAAAGCTTGGGGGACGTTACTTACAGTAACCTTTCCTTATTAACTCATCGTGCCCTCAACGACAGCCTTTGAAACTATTTAGGGTGTGGGTCAATGAATTGCATGACCGTGCAGAGTTTTAATCCAGACAAGCCGAAAACAGAGTGTTAATTTAATACAGAGATTATGTTTTAGCCTTCTGTCGCACTGAACACTTCCCAACGCCATATGCCCCTGCAGGTCAGCATTTCCATTCGACGAAGGGCGACACTCCTCAGGGCCAAGGACTGTCGGGGAGGATCTCCGATGTGGATCGGTTTTGCATGTTTGGATAGGTTTCAAATGTTCAGACAGGTAAGCATGAAATCCAAACATCATGTAGGCCACACTTTACATCGAGATTTATTGAACTTTATCACAAGTGGGAGATGAGAAACTTTCCTCTGCCTGCATGTAGGACTGCTTCCCTTCTTTCACTGTTCTGAAAAGACTTTTAGACATTTTAAAAATGTTGTGGTGAAGTTGTCAGCAACTACACTGTACCACTCATGTTCAAGTGAAGCGTGCATGCATATGCATTACAATTGATAACCTGTCATGCTGGTGATCCCTTGTTTTTTGTTCAGTGTAGATTATGTTTGTAGACATTACTCAACTTTTAGTTTTCTGCCAGAAGTCTATTGTTGGTTTGATTGGTAAATGTAGGATAGACCCACTATTACATTTTATAAGATTACAGTGTGAGCAAAATTAGCAGAGCAGGGTTAAGTCTTTCAAGGTGTACAGTATACACCTCATCTTACTAAACAGAAAGAGGTGTTTAAGATTATGATTGACATGGGTGGCATCAGTCAGGCTGTTTTCTGTCAGACAGATTTTTAAAAACTTCTTCAAGTCAGTAGCCTGTAAAATCCATTCTCAAATAACTTTAAGGAACTTGGCATGGTTTGTTGTTGTTGTCGTTGTTGTTGCTGTTGTGTTAATTATGAGATATTAGGGAGGTCAGTAAAAACAATGCATGAGGTTAAAAAGTTAAACCTCCCCCTGCAATATATTGTATTTTTGGGAGACACAGGACATGCACATAAAGATTTTTCACCCTCGTACTTACAGTAATGACATTTTTTGTAAAATGCTAATAACCATACAAAAATTATTTGTTTTCTTCCA
>JAVQKI010304701.1:0-14182 GCA_036025975.1 Nematalosa erebi
GGTCACTGCCTTGGGGGCCATGTGATTGGAGAGAGACGGGGGGAGAGGAGTCACAGCCTCCACTGGCTCATTTTATCACCACCCTCCTATAATTAGGTTGCTTAACATACTGCCATGTATGCAGTCATGTTGACTGGGAACTTAATCAAGTTACTATTGAGTTCCCTGTCCGTTCTTGCCCACGGTGACGCTTTTAGTTGCTGAGTTATAGCTGTGACCTATAAGAGGAAATTATCCACGGACACAAGTTTGTTCTTTCCACCTCTTGTGTGAAAATATTTAGCAAACGGGTGACAATGATGAGAAATTGAGGCAAACAAAAATGTTCTACATGAGTATAAAAGATCAAAAATGCAGCTGGGTCTCCGCATACCTTATGTTTGCTGGCAGTCCATTAAGGGTGATAGACATTTCACTTACCTAAGTCAAATATAACAGTCTAGTATTCATTAATATAAGGAGGGTGGTTGCTGAATCAAACCTACCATCTGGTTAAAACGACAGAATAATCTACAACTCATGATTAGGTCTAAGGAGTGGAATTTCACTTTAATCTTTTTCAGGGCTCGAAATTTCCATCTGCACAGTACGGCACATCATTTTTCTTGAAGACAAATGTGCTGTTTTTCATGTTCCAAAATTAGATCAGAAGAAAACGATTAATCATGTCATGGCCTGGGAAAGGAAACAAAGATCTGATTTTTTCCCCTTCCCACCTCTCTCTCTCTCCCTCTCCCTCTGCATCCCTCGCTCTCTCTCTCTTATTTCCCGCTCAGCTCCAGCCAAAGAGCATGTTCCATCTTTGCTTCCCCGTGCTGTTTGTGTTTTTTCTTTTTACAAGTCACCTCTCGACGATGAGATATGTGTGTTGATGATGTATCTTCAATTAGCATAGCTATTTTTCCTCTCCCCACTGCCCCCTCCAGCGCCCAACAACAGATGGTGACCTGTTTGTATGTGACACCATAACCAAATTCTAAACTCAGAGGAAGCGAGTCACCGAGGCTGCAAATTAGTGAGACCACACAACTGTCAGGTGCTGGCCTCCACTGACAGTTGTAGCCCATTACAGGAACATTGATGTTTTCACAGTGTGACAAAAAGGAATCCTTTTTTCCTCTCCCCCTGTCTCTAACAGAAGACCTGTCTGTCAGCTGGCTCTCAAGTCATAACAAATCACTAGCACTCAGCTGAGGCTGAACATTCGGAGCGTCAGGAGGAAGATAAATGACCTGCAGGCCTTTGAAGTGCTTTGGCAGTTCAGATGGGTCCGTGGCGCTGACAGAGAAATATACACAACAGCGCAACCAATAATGAGAACATTAAGCATTCCAGCCTCCCTGACAGGCCTGACAGAAAGGCCTAGCCCAACATCAATCATCTCCTGTGCCATAACCTTGACAATTAGTCTCTTCTCCCTGATACTCACCACAAACCCTCTCTTTCTCTGTCCTCTCCTACTCTCCCTCTCCACCTCTTTCTCCTCTCCCAGCAAACCCCCCACCCCCACCCAACCGACATGATCTTTTGCTCCTGGCCACAACAGCGATGCGGGAGACCAGATGAGGTTTGCTCTCCTTTTTTAACTCGTGCCAAGCTGGGGGCAGAGGGGACAAAGCTGCCGCCGAGGTGACAGCTCAGTGGGTGCCTGGCCGGGGTGCGCTCCTCCCTCTCTCCAGCATGAAGCAGTTTACACCACCGCCCTGAGTAGAATTAAAAGTCTGGTGTGCATAAGGTTCACATTTCTGCTTCCACACCCTTGTTTTATCTCAAGTGAAGTTAAGCACATACCATCAGCTCTGAGCCATAAGCAGCATTCAAAATATGGGGCCATTCAATCTATGGATGGCCATGGCTCAGCAATCAGAGCTGTAGCCTCCGTGCATTTCACATTTCTGAATATGGGTATTAATGATGCCCTTCAGGCATTTGGGAATCATATAAATATTTCCATTTGAGACGCCCTTCACATTTCTTCTGCTAGTGACTCAGAAGGAGAGAGAGAGAGAAAGAGAGAGAGATAAGAGTGTCAAAGGCTTTAATCTTAGAATTACAAATATGTCTAAAGTATAGGCTACCATATTTCCATGATAGCATTTCAGTGATCGTAAGTATAATTTGAAGGTAGGGCTACTATTTATTATGTCAGGATTAATAATTAAGTATTTTGTTGGTTTGTTGCACATTTCATAAGAAGTAAACACCTCAAAAATGAAGTACTTAAGCGTATATTTCTGTAAATAATGTTTAGTTCCTCATGAACGGCTGCATACCCATTTCTCCTGGACTAAGTGTGTTTTGCTGTGGTTCCCTGTACCATCCACACTATCCGAATGTAAATCAATAGGGCTAGGTTGACACTCGGCATGTTTTCCTCTCAGGTTCTCAGCGCTTGTGTGGTGTTCCTGCTCGCCATTTGGTTACTGCATGAAAAATGAGTTGTGTGGAATGAAGACATTTCCCCTTTGATGAGCACATTTGCGAAAAGGTATGTCAAGGATGTGAGGCAAGAGGTATGGGCAACCTTTCAGTAGAGTATTTTTACCCACTTATTGGACGAGCAATAAATATCAGGCCGACAGGCCCTTCTCACTGTTACAAAGCTTACCTGCAACCGAGCTGGATAATTAGCAGCCTTGAAGATGATATATGACTTTCATTACCCTCTGGGACTGGCCAGACTAAATGAGGACAGAGCTAATTGGCGTGCAAAGCAGTTTGGCATGAATGAAAAAAAAAACATACAGGCACAGTCTCGAGCCAAAAAAGGGCCCTGTTGCCGCTCTGATCTCCGACTTGCTTTCTTGCCTGCAGGAGTTCACTTGGTGTCCATAAATCACAGGCTGCTTACAGCTCAAAGTGCCCTGAGTCATCAACATGCAATAAGCTGAGTGACAGATACCATCCTGACTACATTAGCCCCCCCAGTTCAAATGTAGCTGCAATCCTTCCTACTGCCTTTTTTTTTCTTTCGTTTTCCCGACTTCTTCTCTTGTGTCCTCACTCTCTCTCTCTCTCTTTCTCACTGACTAGCTCACTCCTCCTAACCACCGCCATGTCTTGCACTTAACTGAAAATGAAACCCAGGCCGACCAGGGTAGATTTCAATGTAAAACAAAAGCAGCCGTAATCACGTGACGGTCATATCTGCCAAGTGGGCAAAAGAGCTGGAAAGGAAAAGAAAAAAAGTGTGTGTCTGTGTGTGTGTGTGTGTGTGTTGGGGGTGGGGGGTGGAGAAGGGAGGAACTGAGGTAAGTGCAGAGAAAGAGAAAAGTGCTTCCAGGACTTGCTTTCTCATGAGTGCCAACAGTAGAAGCTAATGCTTAAAATGGTAAGGTTAAGTATGTTGGCATCCAGAACAGCGAAAAGGACCGGTCTCCTGCTGACATGTCAATTCAATTTCAGTGAGCTCCTTTGCTCGTTGGGGGGAGGAGATGGGAAGGGGATGTGTGCTACTCATTCCATTTTGGACTGGGTAACCCACCAAATTCCAAGAGGGATTTTACAAAACCCTCCTGACATGGTACTTCCTCAACTCCACAGCCCTTTTAGATCCAACCCTTAGCCACCTTAAAGAGAGTATCTATGGGCTCAGGGTCCGGGCCAAAGTACAGTTCCAAAAAGATCACTTGTTGCTCTTGCATGACTTTTCCAGTGTTCTCAGTGACCAGAGGAATTAATCTGCCTGATATTTAGTCCTTTGGGCTGCTATGCTTTCACAACATAAGCAATCTCTTTTCCACAGACATTGGACATATTAGAGCCTTATCCCATGCTCTAAGGGGGGAAAGCCCTCAAGACAGAGGGAAGGCTATCCACTTTCATCTTGGAGTTAGAGACTTTTGCTTGGAGTATTTCTCGTCTCACCTACTTGGCCCTCCGTGCACTTTTTTGTTTCCCCCCTTATATCAATGTTCACATGTGTTTTCTCATGAGGGAGGGAGAAAGTAGGGGTAGAAAAAAAAAAAGCCTGCACTGACATCCCGTGTTTGCTCATGTGCAAGTAAGAGTTAAGAAACATTATCATGGAGAGATTCTTAAACTGCTAAAATACATCTATTAAAATAAAAATATTTATACTGGATAACCTGATCTGAACTACATGAGATTCACCGTGCATAGCTTTAAAGACAAGTTAACAGCAAACGCACTCCTGGCCTTTGTGCAGTTTGGCATCTGTGTTCCACTAACTCGGTATCGGAGTGTTTTATCTTGTGTATTTCATACCTGGATCTCTCCCCTGAGCTTTCCCCTAATAAAACTAGCGGGCATCATCTCAGCGCCTCATGGCGCTCTGCCTGTGCTTGTGAGGTCATCCTTATGGCCCAGCCCTCTGTGCCAAGGCCTCAGAAAGGTTTCCAAGGTTCCCCTATCATTGAATGATTTTGTCAGCCATGAACTTAATTCAGTTCAAATCCCAGCAACAATCCAAAGCCTATTACTGTGTTCCTGGCTTGACGACAGGCCCCTTTGAAAATATCTCACCTATTACTAATGAAGCGATTGTTTCCCTCACTAAGTGTCAGCTCATTGTGGTTTACAGCCTTCAAATAGACACAAAAGTCTTTTGTGCCGTCAAAGGAGGATTTTGTTTGTTTCTGTTCTTCATACATCAAGCACTTTAGGAGGGTTAGCCAGTTTCAGATTCAAATGATACACATTTAAACAAGGGATATAAATGCAACTCTGACAAGCAAAAAACATCTCCAAATGATTCATGTGCACCATCATGGAAACGGCACCGAGCACAATGGTAAGCGCTGTAAATGTTAGATTGCTGTAGTGTTTTTCTTTTAAGGATCTATACCAAAGATTCCTTTCATTTGTCTGTCACCAGCATGCAAAATGTGCCGTGTTGGACATCATTGTAACGCATTTAATTTTATGACTTGTGTGGACAGTTTAATGAAACAGGATGCTAAACCTTTCTTAGAAAGAAATCATATTGTGTCATTTTCCTGTTTGTCTTTTGTTGTACCGTGCAGGAGGCTTGCTTTTCATGTTTGTCTCTTGGTTTACGAGCAAACAATACAATATGTCCTCTTCTCCACTTTGTTGCCTTTGAACAGACACATTGTTTCTTTTCAAGGCTATTCTGCCAATCTAATATTTTGTAATTTTCTTGCCTTTTCATTTTGATGATACACTCATTGTGTCGCCTCTGATAAACAAAGCTGCTGTGCACAATGTGCATTACAGGCTGCAGATGAGCTAATACTTTTTGAGGTAGTGGTGCCTAGAGATTGTGCGATTTGCTAGAACAACAGGGTACACCCCAGTGCAGCTCTGTTTTCCTCTAGGTGAGAATTGTTTTTGTTCGCACAATTCACACAAAATCTCTTCCATTTCAGCTTTGAGGCCAGACATTAGAGAACTCGATTTCAGAGCGGAGAAGAGAGAGAGTTTGCTCTCCTTTGAAAACAGAAGGGAATATCTTTCAGGCAAGATACTGCGGGGATCTGTTTTTAAAAAATCCCAACTGGCCTACCCAGCAGCAGAAAAAAGGCTCAGTGTAGCGTGTTTTGTGGCTTCTGATTTCACTCTAGCTCTCACCGAAGCAGGAAGCATTGGGACAATTGTGCTCAGGCTTTTGCACTCCAGTATTTTCCTCTGGGGTAATCATCAGGCCTATTTTCCCTAGTCAGTCTCCATTAAACTGATTAATATGGAGCTACGCCATGCCCAAGTGCCTGTATTTACACCAAAACTACACTGGATATCTTATGCCAGCCATGCTTTGCACATTTCTACTCAGTACAAGCATAGGGTGAAGCTTAAAATTAAAAGACACAATCATATCTTTTATGAATTATACTAGATCCTGTTATTATCAGATAGACATAGCGTAGCAGTCTGGTGTGATATGATATTTTCCGCTGTTTGGAGCAGAATGTGTAAAGTAAATTAGAGTGTTGTGCAGTGCTTCAACTTCAACATGTCACAGCTATGTGCAATAAAGCTGCCTTATCACCGTCACATGATCATGAAATGCTGGTGCATTTGTTCTGTTTGACCCATAAAGGCTTGTATGTGAACAGAGCTTCTTTCAAGAGTTAGATATCCAAAAGATCAAATGGGCTATAGTATAGTTAAGCTTTAGTAAAACCATTAGCCAATGCAGCAGTGGCACAGGCCTTCTAGCCAAACCTTCCCCAAAACAACTTTCCTCCAGGGCTGGTGCACTTTGCAAGATGTCAATCTGATCACCACCTTATGGTGTACATTTCCTTTTGTTCATATTTCAAATGCATGTGTGCTGTGACGTGTTGTGGTTTTGAGACCTCACTAATTGAAGTCTCCTGAGCTACCAAAATTACATGCAGATATGGTGAACTCAATGCAGATGGTAGTGAAAGGTATTAATGGATAAAGCAATCCAACACAGCACAGGCCAAAGCTGCAGAGTAATGATGTGAAAATAACGGTGTTTTCCAAACATCAAAACTTTGCAGTTAAAATTTTTGAGTAAAAAAAGCGAAGGAATGAGGCCAGTGTTGAATCGAAAGTAGTGGTGTTTAAAATCAAAGCTGACAGGCCCCAATAAATCAAGCGAAATCATGAATCGATAACAAATAACGGCTAAATGATGACTAATGGCACAGCAGTCATAAAGTAACACCAGCACAACTCAGCAGGCTATTAATTTCATGGCAATGCAAAATAAACAGACACATTTCTTTCACAGCCCCAATAAATTTACCCTGGGAAAAAAAATTCAAAGAACAGTCCATCTGCTTCAAATAATTTTTAATTTCCTTTTCTGTCCCATTCCCATTAGGTATTCCACTGAGATATTTGCAAAATTCTTTCATTTACCTCCCCCCATCTGCATTCAATTACTGTATTCCCAAACAGGGTTGGCGTTTTGTTTCTCTCGAGCACACAGAGAAATACCCCCACCTGTACCTTAAGCAAACTTTATGCTTGTTTTATTAACTGCGAGAGTATGCGAGTCATTCCAGCTCAGTCACATGTGCTGGTGGAGTTGGACTGCAATCTGGTTTTGATGTGTTTTGGCTTGGGCCAAAAACACCTGCACCTCCTCCCAGGGCTGATCTATTAGCTGGGTAAATGGCTGAGCAGATGTTCTGAGATCAGCAGGGACCCTAGGTTTGTCTTTATGACCGCTTCCCTCATAAGCCTAAAACCTGAACTCAGGACAGAGCATAATTACATGTGTGCTTCAATAATGTAATTTTTTTTTTTCCTCTGTTATATTTGTGTTTGTAAACACAGCTCCAGGGGGAATTAGTGTTATATCTAAAATGAGTTTGGTCATTTTCCACAGATTTAGTAGCCATTCTCTTTGTGCTTTCTTCTGTACACCATCCATATGCAATGCTCCTTATACATTCTGTGCTGCAGACTTGCACACAGAGCCATGGGGCATGTGCAGTATCAAACAGACTATCCATCCACGGGTAAGCAGATAACTCTCAGAGCTGGCCTCCCATCAAGCCCTTTAAACACACACAGCAGTGTGAGCTAGTGCGGCAGTCACACATCTCCACCGGCTGCACTTGTCCAGTGGGTGCTTCTGTGCCTCACGTTGAATTGTAAATGCAATCACTTGAGCGCTAAGTGTGAATTGTGCCTGAAAACACAGGAGCCGGGCAATCTCGCTTTCACACCGCGCCTGTCTTTCACGTCTCCCCATGATGTGTGCTCAGCCCTGCGGGTCACTCCTGATCAAAATAGACCTGATGTGTCCACAACAATGTGGCAGGGCTATAACAAATGTGATCTGACAATCTGACACTCAAGAGAAAATGGCCTCTTTTAAGTAGGGCAATACGAAGGTCTCAGCGACATACTGAGCAGAGAGGGAGTGTTTTCAGAGTGCAGTGGCACTGGCAGTAGCAAACCAAGCCCTTTATATTACAATAATTATCATCCGGACTGGTTGCTAGGAAAACACAACATAATTGTTTACAATTTGGTAATTTGCCATTGAAGCATAATTATTTACACATCTTCTGTACATTGCAGTAGCCATAATGATTAGTTATTAAGCAACATAAAGTAATACCACTGTGATTACATTTGTAAACCATTGGAAATGGTTTGATGGTTTAATGATAATGCTACAATACAAGTGAGAGTCAATGCAAGCTCAGTGTAAGTAAAAACAAGATGTTAAATTACTACTGCCGAGTGGACAGTAATTATAGCCAGCTAAGTGTACTGGCATTCTGTTGCTCTTTCGTGGTATCAGTGGTGTTTTCATAAGTCCTGCCCAGAGGAATGTGGCACCCAAACAGCGAAGAATAAAGGACTGTGTGGGCTATCAATAGCACACCCGTATGACTGTAATTTCCTCTGTCACCACCCCTGGACTGCACCACCCCTGAGTCGCACAGGAAAACAGTGCCCCCTGTGTCTTACCTCAGTACTGCACATTTAAGACAGATCACATAAGAGGCCAAGTTGAAAATCAGGAACAGACAGGCATACCAGAGGGAAACCGTACTTCTCCTTAAACATTATCCAGTGTTGTAGGACTGGTATGTTGCCTCCAGAACTTGTGACGCACACTTTGATGACCTAAGCTAAGATGTCAGACCATGCCATCTTTAAAGTTTATAGGAGTATAAATTAGGTAAGATGAAACAAGATGACATCGCTGTCAAATGTAATGAAAAAAGCAGGTTGTTAAAGGAGAAGCTATACTCCTCAGTGAAATTTACTGGTGCTTGCTATGGTGATGCTCAGGGCGCTAAGGCACAACCTCGCCGTGACACTTTCACTGACCTCTGAAACCCAAGAAAGGGCAAGAAGCTTGTTTTCAAAGCTCTCCACGAAGTGGAGTTAAAGTGTCTTGAGACATACTAAGGCTATAGTTGAGTTTTTTGGTCTCTGTGAATCGCGTATGTGTGTTCAAAAAAAGGCTGGTGTAACCACAGTGATATCACAGGACAATAATTTCAAAGTAGCTGCTGGTTTGATAATACAAGAAAAAAAAGACACAGACTGTCAAATGATCCTAAGCACTTACTTTGGCAACGTGCTTATTTAAAGCTCAAGCTAACAAAGCCCTCAAAGGTTATTGTATGTGCAACAAAGACACAGTGGGCTTTCATTTTAGTCTTTGATGAAAGACTTGACACATGACATTCCTGGCAAGTCTAGTGGTGACAACAGCCACCTCATCCAAAAATCTGAAGACCCAGTGCCATATTGTACCAGCGTGTAGGCTATTTTTTGCACATTCTCTTACTTGGGTTCGAGTCTTGTCTTGTGGAAACAAAACAGACACAGAAAATAAACATTAGACAATGAACCGCATGGAAAGGCCTGCCGTGGGCGCGGCTTGTCAACATCAGTTGTCGTCAGACATTTACAGTGATGACTTTTACAGGGCACGGCTGCTGACAAGAGCCGCCCAAACCAGTCTCTTCTTCTCCTTTGTCCTGTGCCCTAAGTGAACACGTTCAAAGGCATGGTCGACCATGTCATGGTCACCACCCTCTCCAGCCCCTGAAGTCCCCACCCTCCTCACCCACACACATCCTCCTCCTCCCCAGTCTAAGCTCCCAACCACCCTGGAGCTCCAACTCAGCTCAGGCTGTGCTGCTAATCCCAGGCCCTGGCATTCCTCTGGACTTCACAGCGCACTTGTCAGCTCCCAGAGGTGCGGATGCTTGGCTGTCAGAGCCACTTTTGGATGGATGGATGGATGGATGGATGAAGGGATGGACGTAGGGGTCGACAGCGACAGCCTTTGCATATGATCCCTGCTTGTATTACAGTGGAAAAAACAAAACCTAATCTACCCTTATCCTGCTTTTATGCATGTCTTGGGAACGATCAGGCTCAGGAATCTCAGGAAACGCCGGTGTGCTAAGTGTCTGTGTCCGAGCCATGGAAGTCTGGCTGGAAGTTGTTTGCAGGTTTTTATTTAGCTGGGGCGGCTGGAGGCCATTCTTTCAGCAGACTGTTCTGGAGTCTGTAAGATGGCAGTGCTTATTATAGCTACATCACTGTTTAATGCTCTCATTATTTCATCTTGATAGCTTTATGGAGAAATGATGACAGAAAAATGCTTTAAAACTTTAGTTGGAATGCGGCATGAGAATCAGAAATCCTCCCTACAGCACACATCACCCCATATGTAAAGTATTACATAAACGCCATCCAAACTCTGTGCTGTGCTGTATTTCACCAGAGCCAGCTTAGCAGGCCTATATCATGGATGACAAACAGCAGCTGATTTCTCACATAATTCACAACCCGGAGACAAATGACATTTTAGTTTTGTTTTGGTCATGACTGTGAGTAGAGCTGAAGCCAGTCTAAGGGCGAGGGTCAGCATGCACACACATGCTTACAGCAGTCACAGAGCACAGCTCAGGAAAGCCCCCAAAGCCCAAAATGGCTCCTTTCAGTTTTTTTTTTTATCTTTCAGTAGGTTTGCTTATTGAGGGCTATTCAGCATGTCTCCAAAGGTTAACAATACTAATCTCTTATCTAAAGTATCAGTCAAAATAGCATCGGTTGGCGTGACACTTGAAAGACCCAAGCACATGCCTGACCTAGGATCTGGTTTCTGGACTGCATGGCTAGGACTGCCAACATGACAGTTCCACCTGCCCCGGAGTGGACAGGCAGCTGGCTGCGCCCGTGATTTATGGCCTGCGTAAACTTACTCAGCGGGATTTCCAACACATTTGTGCATTCACTCACACGTAGGAGTGTTACATGATGCTAAGAGGCATTAAAAGCAGGGGCCACCGCGGCAGAATGACAGCAATAAATGTTTAGAGACGTACTTATCACTTTTCAAAAGAGCCCCCCACCCCACCCCACCCTGTCAATGGGGCAGATTGGGGAATCAATGAAGCAGATTTATCCCATGCGTGGGATATTACCCTGGATGTTAGATCTGCGTTGCATTCTCATTGCTTAACCCCATAAAAAAGCAAATGACATCATAAAATCCAAACCCAGAACCTGATATCGGGCTCCCATCCGTAATCTCTGTGGGTTTTTTGATACCCTTTTGATTTTCATTTTTCAAGGCCAGTGTATTAATCTTTTGGCGAGGTGTGAAACCTGGCTCCATGGAAGCTCTTTAAAAAACTGCAACACCTCTGGCTTTTAAAGGCACAAGGTCTTTGATGTAAAATATTAACAGTCGTACAAAACCTACATCACATCACGTTCAGATGAGAGGGGTGATTTAGCGTGTGTTGAAATTCTACTGCCTGAAGCAACTTCTTGCTGCACATGGCGAATGCTGTGTTTCTAAATAGTGAGTTTGTCTGATATCTGAGGTTGTGTTCTGGAAGGTTCATAGGGGTATTCAGATCAGCTTTAAAGACTTGCCAGGCCTGACTACTGCGCAACAGCCTCCCATAAGGAATAATTCTATTAATATACAAAGTGTGGTCTACCACATGACATATACATAGATTTTATTGTAATCATTATTTCATAAAAACAACATAAGCTTCTTAACAGGTAACTTGATTAAATGAATATTTTCTCTTGTAATCTGACAGCTTGCTCGTTATCTGACGTAACTCTGAGAACTAAGGACAACACAATCTTGCTGTGCAGTAGCCCCAGATGTAATTTATTATTACATGTTTGATTTTTTCCTTTAATGTAAGTTCAAGCTTTCTTATTTCATTTGTCATGAAACTGCACTTGGGTTCCGTTAGAATATTTGTTTTCAGGCTAACCGGCAGTAATAATTGAAGTTAATGATATGGCCTCCAAATATGTTGTCCTGTTTTTTTTCCCCCTGCCACCAAGAATCAATGTTGTACATTAAGAGTATAAATTAAGTAATACGTTACCCAGGCATGCTACAGCATTCAATATGTTCCCCTAGTAAGATGTATTCTCACAGCTGAATGCTCGCAGGCCTCCTGGGAAAGGATGATATAGTTCATTCTAATGAAAGAGCTTGCGGCTGGTAATGACTTAAATTTGCACCAGGGAAAATTTCCTGGAAAGACCTGGCTGAAAGCAGGAGAGGTCTAAGGCTTAGAGTGCCATTATGTCACGCAGGTCATTTTGCAGGGCGTTTTGTGTGGCATTAGGTGTATCACTTATCCCAAATTTGCATTTTCATGGGAATTAACATCTTAAAGGATTCATAGCTCTATGCCCAGTCAAATATATCAAAGCTAGTACTGGGAACAAGATGTTTGGCCATTATATTAACAGTTCCTATTGCTTGACCAAGTCATATTTTCAGGAGGAGAGAAGAGCTTGACTTGCTGATGCTTTTTCTTGATTGTTGTTCAATACACCTTTAAAGCCGTGCTACATAAGAAAATAGGAGAAAATTACTACATTGAGTGACTGTGTGCTTAAAATGATAAGTGGACCTATTTGTGGAATCCATCGCATTAGTATCAGCCCAGCAGATCTCAAAATGGCCTCCAACACACTCAGGGCAAGGAGCTTTTACCAAAGAGAAGATAAACTGTGATTACCTCTCCCTGTTCCATTCTATGGACATCATCTATTACAGGTCTCCCTTGTGCCGATTACATTAAGGAGCTTCATGTTAGTGCTAAAGGACAGTTAAGGATGTGCCTCAGGCTCCAGAGAAGGTAAAAGAGCTATGACTTATTGCAGGCCTGCTCAGAACACCACCAAAGACATTTGTTTAGGGAGGTAAACATTTGAGAGGGGTTTTAGCTTGTGCTTCCTCAACTTCAAGATGGACCCTGGATAATCACTAATTGTGTGATTGCTCTTGTCTCCATCAGCCTCAAGCAGACAGGTTATTTCAGCTTGTTATCGGCTAGGCATTTATCCACTTGGAATTATTACTTTGCAAAGGCCTCCTGCTGCAACATCAACAAGAGTGAATGTGGGAGAGTTATGGTAAAGCTTTTGCTCATTAGACGGCCAATCGACTGGAGGGGGGAAGGAGGCTCAATTCCAGCCCTTATTGAGTAGAAAGGAGACCCAGAGTGACACTTACATCACCCGCTTCTTCATGACTGGCTGGACAGAAAATGGCTTCATAGATCTTGCTTGTTTCAGAGGGCTGGTAAAGCAAAATTCACACCCCTGAGTTTCTTTACTGGCCATAAAACCAGGGTTCCATTTGCATACTTAATTGAGATGATACTATAAATGTTAATACATTTATACACCGTATTCTCTGACGTTGCTCATTATTTTGCTGGGAATCATGTCAGAGCAGACTGGGAATTCACATCAGTGAATTCTTAAAAAGGGGAAACTGTCTTACTAAGACATCCATATCTTTTATAGCTGACGTTTATATGTCTATTCTATACTGGAATCAATAGGCTCCTTACACCTATCCTCTGAAGAGGTGTTGTCATCCAGGGGTGTTGGGCCTCACTGAAACGGCGATGCTCCTGAATTCTCATATTCTACCCAGGGCAAAACAGCTCACAGCAGTCGCCGCAGTCTCTGCTTCAGTGCGCAGCGCATGCATCACCTAAGGTGCTCTTTTCATTCAACCACAATTACACCTCACACTTCCAGGGAGAGAAAGACATCTCTGCGCCTAACAATGTCACAGAGGAACTCTTCCACTCCCCACCAAAGCTACCAAATTGGCTGTGCAGCCGCAGCCCAATTACAGCTGAAATATGGAAACTGCCTGTGCCATTACCCTGCTGCAAAAACAGGTTGTTGGGGAGGGGTGAGATGCCTGAAGGTTATGGGTGGATTTGCAAGAGTGATGGCTTGTGTGCGGACTTGTGCTTAGCCAGCAGAAAGCAGCGCAATGACGAGGGACATCCGAGCAGAGCAGGGGGATCATAAATAAACAGGCGGAGATGGATCAGCCTCCAGAGGACATTTATTACTCTATGCAGAAACACAAGGCCAATGATCAGTGTTTCAGCGAATGAACACTCACAGCCAAATCAATGGATTCTCCAGCACAGCCCCCTCTTCAGAGCTAGCAGCCTGGAGATGATGGAGAGCCTCACATGGCAAGGCCTGGTGAAATATAGGCTTGGGGAGAAATAGAGAGACTTGATGAAAACTATAAAAGTCTATGGTTTTAATTGAACAGGCTTCGGTCCAATGAAAAAGTTGGGTGTCTGAAACGGCATCATAATGCTTCATCAAAGTTTTCTCAGAGTTTATAGAAATAATATCGAATGTCAGTAGATATTTATGTAGCTATTGTAATATTAATATTACAAAGTAATAATAATTACCTTACCAAACTAGTGAA
>JAVQKI010304896.1:0-19940 GCA_036025975.1 Nematalosa erebi
CTCTCTCTCTCTCTCTCTCTCTCTCTCTCTCTCTCTCTCTATCTATCTATCTATCTATCTATCTATCTATCTACATCACATGTAGGTTTTTTTCTGATTCGCCCATGTTTTAGTGGCTATTTCTATGTTCAAAAGTTTCCTATGAAGCCTCTCCTACTTCATTTTATTTCTTTACATGTGAATTTCTGGTCTGAATTTCATGTCCCATTAGCCCACACACAATTTCAAGCTTTCTCAGTGACTCCTCAGTCAGCACTACTGCAAGTGGAAGGAATTTCTCTCCATCATCAGCTAGGCACATATAACTGACTTTTAACAATCCACTTGTTCACCTTTATCTTTGGGATTGTAGATGGGCTGGTCTGTTTGGATGAAGATGTAACCCCTATGTTTGGACACCAGAACCCTGGTGCTCTTCGGTTGGTTTTGGATCTCACATACTAGCAGTAGATAAGGGGGCTCTCCATTCACTGATTTCAGTCGTGACTCTCTGTTCATCACCTGTCGGGACAAACGACATCAATAGGTGTCTTACAGACTGATTGGCTGTATCAGTTTTTCTCACTTCATGACATATTTCTAAATATTTCATAAAACATGTATTTTCATACAGGAGATATGTAGATAATTTTGTACTCATTCACATGAATATATAGCCTGGCCACGCCTTTCTACGCACCTCCACTCGATTATCGTCTCCCTACAGTGCTAGTCTGGATTTGATTCCATTGAGCTGGTTGTGCACGCTGAGCTAAAATGCTCTCAGTCAAGTCAGGCTATCAGTCAAGGGCTGAACCAATTTTTTTTTAACTTCAACACCTCCACTAAGCAATTGTTTCTCAATACTGAATAGCCAGACCCTCTGTACAAAACAAAGTGTAGTATGAGGGGCTGGTTTTATTACCAAGCTAATGAATATACAGTGGAAGAAGTAAGTATTGAACATGTCAACATTTATTTCTGCACATATATTTGGAATTGGAGTGACAGACATTCTGCGATGAATTATGTGTAATGAAGTCGAATTGCACAGGAAAATCACTTAACACACTAGGGAACACAGTATATCAAGGCAAGGATAAGCAAAGGACAGCTGTAATCTGCAAGCAGCTAGAAGGTAATTCTTTTCTATATCTGTTTATTTTAATATCAGCTTTTCAACAGTCTGACAGAGGACTTAATGGTCACCAAGGCCAGGGAGGTGCTGCTGTACCTCCAGTGACACCAAGGTCTGCTCAGCTGGAATCAAGGTCCGAACTGGAAGAAAGTGGTGGGCATGTGAGGCAGTCAAGCAGGCTGAACTGCGACAGTGACATGGCGAGCTGGTGGCAACGGTGGCATCAGCGGGGGTTTTCCAAGGCCACTCTACAGCAAGACCCAATGGAGAGAAAGATGCCAGCTAGTCCAAGAGGCATCCAGATAGCTGTAGATCAAGCGATCCATGGAACACAGCCACTTTGGCACAAGCTAGGGACTGATCGAGACTGTTGGAAGACCCGAAACACTCAATGACCCAAGGTTTCATCACTGATTATGTGCCTGAGTTGCATCAGGAGATGCATGTGAGAACCTCTGTAATGACAGGTGATAATCTGGGGATAACACTATGTGTCATCTCTTGGGGGTACTGCATTAGATATAGGCCTTGGGGGACACGCGAAGATGCAGGTAGAGATAGGCTGCTGGATGTTAAGTTGCCAGGAGTTAACAAAAGCCGAACACAGAGAGGTCCCGTGTATGTCAATACTTAATGTCTGTAAGAGACATCCAAAGACATTACAACTCCAAAAAGTTTTTCGGTATTAAGGTGTTGCAGAAGAACATCATGTAAAAGCCAAGAGCTTTTCCAGGACCTCTGTGACATTTTGTTGCAATAAATATCAGTGTAACCAAAGTATTTCAAAAACTCTTCCAGTTAGCATGATGGGGAGCTATAATCTATAAGTGGAAGGAACATCGCTCCGCCATCAACCAGACACACACAAGCTCCTTGGATGGTTTCTGTCCACAGAATTGGAAGACTATTCAGAAGAGTGGCTGAAGAAAGAGCACTCAGAAAGTATTCAAAGTACTGTTGCTGACTGAAATTAACATGATTGATACTAATATGTATTGTTAGGAGGTAGAATGACCCTACCTAGAACTACTCAGAGATGAAAGCTGGTTTCTTGCCTTGGTGTATTGCTTTGTTAGTGCGTTAACTCTAGTATGTTTTTTTTCCTGTTCCATGACACATTATTACACATAACTTTCTTATTGTCTTTAATATTTTGATGTACGTGTGAATTTGTATATATTTATGGGTTAACATTTTAGGATTTTATGGCAATAGCTGCATGGAAATATATCAGCAGAAAAAAATGACACATTCAATACCTATTTCCCGTACTGTATTGTGAGTGGGTGTTGAATTTATTGGGTTGTACCTCAAGCTCAGCATGCTTGGTCTTTCCCTCATCCCCACTCTCAAATGTAACCGTGAACTTGTTAGACATCAGTTCTCTGGAGATCTCATGCTCTAAGTAGAGGGTGACAGGGCTGTTGAACAGCGCTGGGTCCAGCTGCACAGACACACGCTCTTTCACTCCAACATGGAACACATTGGGTGCCGTCACAAGGTACCTCACAACAGACAATAAATGCAAACATTAGCATCGGCAAACATACAAACCCGGAACTATACCAGTGTGTGCTGCCAGCAGTCCGCTCCAAACACTTACCTTTGACAGGTGACCAGGTGCGTGGTCCAGAACAGGCTGAGAAGCAAGAAGACCGCACCGCTCATCATGGTGAGAGATGTGTGCACCAGACACAGAACCTTGCCTTCCTCTGACTCCTGCCGTAAGTTACTGCCTAAGAGCACACTCCACTTTATTATGGAGTGATTTCTCAATGCGTACCAGCCATTCCCAGTTCAAAATCTAAATTCCATTCCCTGTTATGTGCGTGGTCATTGACCAGGATGACCCCCTGAACCTTCACAAGTCACATGATTTACAGAAACCCTGGGAGTTTTGTTAAGGGGAGGGCTGTTTGCAAAATACACTGTGTAAAAATGGGCTTTTTGTCCATTTCTCTATCTCATCCATGTCTACTTTAGCCAAGTTGGATGATTCACTGTGTAATAAAAAAATGTTAATTTACACTTTTTTAATTTAAAAAAGAAAGTTTCACCAAAAATGAACCTACCAAAGAAGCTAACCAATGTGCATATCTGCACATTAAAATGAGTATTTCTAAAATGTGTATATAAAATGCTTCAAATGATTTTAAATGTCTTTCTAATGTCTTTAATTATATTTCAGATAATTTAATGTAAATTATTATCAACGATGGATTCAAGGTATGGATAGATAGATTAGATATACAGTTGTTTTTGTTGTTTGTTTTGTTTAGATCTCTAATTTGATTTAATTGTATCAGTGACCAGACGAGTTTGGCCAAATGATTATTGTGGTACACTATGTGATGTGGCCTTTGGTTCCTCATTTGCCAACCTGAATTTTTTGCCAACCCAAATTGTAAAATATAATCACACTCTTGACTGTCTCCATGATACTAGAAGCTATCAAGAATCTGTTGTAAATACAGTGTAGCCACCATTACCTACACGTGGTACCAAGCCAATCTCAAGAACAAAAGGTTTCAGTTTTAGTTTGTTTTATCCAAATGAACAAAAACACATAAGCCTAATTTAGAGGGGGAAAGTGTGGTCTCCTTAAAGGTGCACTATGAGATGTTGCGTGGTTTTTTGTGCAACTTATTTTTTGTCTCATTTCGTAGGCAGCTCACCTTGTTCAGCTTGCTGCCTGTCCCCTGAATACATTGTAAAAAAGCCCGATCTCAGGAGACAACACAGGGGCTATAAACCTCAAACAAACACTAGGGGCACAGGCTGTGCACCACAACATAACAAACTAAGTTCCACCCAAACACCAACAAGATGGTTAGGGAAGGGGGTGGGGGTTCGTGAGCGTACACATATGGGTGCGGGGGCAGTGAGCAAAGTTTATTTAGTAGCGTGAATTTGAGAGTAGCGTTTTGTTTGGTATTTTAGTATTAACGTGGAACGTCAACAGAAGTGACATCATGCAGGATCTCATAGTGCACCTTTAAGCTGTTGGTGTCCAAGCACAATGTGAGCCCTAATTTAAACCACAGGCAAAATACATTACCAGACAATGATCAGACTCATGCATCACCTCAACCTGCTACAGTATATACTGTAGTGTGTTGGAGCTCATGTGGATGTTTGGCACTTAGGGTCCTGGTACTGACAACCAAAATTGATTTTGCCAAGTTTACTTTAGTCAGACCATGTTTGGTATTTTAATCAGCACTGTTTTTTTATTGTTGTGTCACTTTGCACTGTATAATCTACTCAATATTGTAGCGTAGCATAGCATGCTATTAGCCTGAAAAAGATGTGGGTTCGAATCCCAGCTGCCACCGTTGGGCCCTTAAGCAATGCACTTAACCCTAAGTTGTTCTCAGACCGAGACTGGCCCAGAGCAATTGATAGCGGACATAAAAGCGTCTGAATGTGAATGCAATACAGGGCCCCTCCCAAACCCAACACCATGCAGCACTATCATGTGCATGCGCTCCTGAAGATAAACTAATGGAGCTACTGGAAGGAAGCTGTATGGTTGTCTAGCCAGCCCCAGTCCCATTCTTCAGACCGATGTTTCTTCTCACCTGCATCAGCAGGCGCACCATACATTTGTATCCAGATGGTCACACTGCCTACCTGAGAGGCCTTTGCCATGGAGGGTATCAATGTTGCACTGAGAAAACATAAATAATACTGGGACTTAAAGTTATTTTAAAAAACATCTCTTTATTCCTTAGAAAACATGTCAAGAAACGTAAAAAAAATCTACAACTCCAAATCCATTAAAAGACAAATACAGTGCATAAAACAAACACAGGAGCAGGCGATGTAAAAAAGTATTTTGTTTATAAGAGAGCTGCCCACTGACCTGGCACTGTGGTTGGGAATGTAAATACAAAGCCAGGCTGGCTGGCCAGGTGGAGGCAGCACTCAGGGTTGTGATTGGTCTCAGCCACAGATGCAGCGGAGGAGGGGCTCCGGTCTGGACATCCAGGCATGAGGCACACCAACATGGCCACCGCCCAACTCAGTAGGGGTAGAGTTAGCGCTTAGCCTTAGTGTTTGCTTTCTACTGGAGATTCGGTGACAGAATCCTAGCGTGCTGCCGTAAGGCATTTAGTGCTGACAGCATTGAGGTAACAGCACAGTGAACGAAAACCATCAGATGAGGAACCGCTTGTCCACCAGTGTTTTCGCAGCCAGATTCCTCCTGCCGACTGTATCACGGATGAGGCGAAATATCTGTTAAAACAACTCCATTAATCTTACAGAAAAACCAGCACTAGAGAGCAGTCAGACAAGGCTGACAGGTTATGGCAATGTGAACCTGGTTGAATACACTGTACACTGAATGTACCCACCATCTGCTGCAGGTAGGTGAGAGCAGCAGCCAGGATGAAGTTCTGACTGCCCAGGTCCACCACACAGAAGAAGAGCGTGTCAAATATCAGAAGGGTCGCCTCATTCCCATAGAAGAGCACGTCACTGAAGGAGTGAGACTCATCTACACACACACACACACACACACACACACACACACACACACACACAGTTCTTAGTTGTTTTTCTCTGAGTTTCTCTGACTCAATAATTACTTTACCTCACAAAAAGAACACAAACTTCTTTACTGTGACATTTTGTTAGGTTTTGTTGGTGAGGGATGACTACCATTGTAAAAAATGCTCTTCTCATTAGGTTCCATAAACTCCATCCCAATGACCCTCTCAAACAACAGCTTGTCCCGGACAATGTAATCCATCTCCCTATGGGCCTGCGGGGAAACAAGAAAGCAGCTTATTGCACAACATCAACTCAACTGCACCTCCATCTCACTGCCTCTCCACACAATATGAGAAACAAGCAGTCTTCCAGTCTCAGCAGCCGTCCTCCCAAGTCTTATACATGCAGCCAGCCAGTCACCAATGCCTCTGCCACTCAAGTCTTATACATGCAGCCAGTCACCAATGCCTCTGCCACTCAAGTCTTATACATGCAGCCAATCACCAATGCCTCTGCCATTCAAGTCTTATACATGCAGCCAGTCACCAATGCCTCTGCCACTCACGTGGTCAATGATGGAGCTCAGGAAGCGGTTCATGGTGTGGTACGCCTTAGTGCTCTGCTCAAATGGATTGGCAGAGGTGTCCAGCAGTCTGGAGGGACCATTTCTCTGTAGAAAGGGGTTATAAGAAAGGTTGTGACTTTATGCTAATTATGTCTGTGTGTGTGTGTGTGTGTGTGTGTGTGTGTGTGTGTTTTGAGTCTTACTCTGCTCAAAGGCTCTAGGATGCGATCATACTGATTCCTCAGGCGGTCAGTAATGGCAATCTGGAAGGTTTGAGTGTCTGAGTTTGGCAGCAGGCCCCTCTGCCCACACAGATTGTCCTACAGAGGGAGCACACATGGAGTCAACAGTCAACACAAGCACAGTAGTTTGCTGTTGCAGTTTGCAATATAAACATATAAAGACACAAAAGTGGTCTACTATTAACCATGAGTATTGTGAGGGTTCTCTGCAACATACAGCTATGACAACAATGCATGTTTCATCACACACACACACACACACACACACTTTAGCTTACCGCCTCTCTCTTTAGATTTGCATTCATCTCCTCCATGTTTGTATCAGCATGGCCATGGACAGAGCGGCCATGGATGTAGTAACCAAAGCAACGGTGGGACAGCACCAAAACAGAGACCTATCAGAGGTTTGTGAAACAGACACACACACACACACACACACACACACACACACACACACACACACACACACACACACACACACACACACACACATTAGCTCAACGAGTAGAGGTCTGTTGAAACAAAAGCAGAGATTGTGTAGTGCAGGCTGCTGTGTACTCAGACTCACATTGCTGATGGAGCAGAGATCCACAAACTGACGAATCTTATCCTCAACAAAACGCTCATGAAAAACTGTGAAGAACAGCACCTGCATATGTGTAAATAAACACACACACACACACACACAGAAATAGAGACGTTATCTCATATTTTCATTCCTCTGGCAAGCAGCCTCATGACTCACTATATCTGGGTGAGTTTGGGACATGTGTGTGAAGAAAACCAGGCCATGTGAACACTGGTGTTTGTGTCTGCTGTAACAGCCAGATTCAGCCTCTACAGCCTTCATGTCAGCCATAGATAATGGAGGAATATATAAATACTCCTCCTCGTGCTTAATCTTCACATCGTCTTCTAAAATAAAGTAACCTGACTGTGCAACAAGGGCTAGAGAGGATCCTGACGATGCATACCTGGAGCAGGCCCACGGAGAGCCAGAGGCAGGAGGCCAGGCCGAAGCGCAGCACCTGGCTGTGTGCGGGGGTGTAGGCGTGGGGTGGCCGGCTGAGCGTGGCCCAGGGGTCCCTGAGGGCCAAGCTGGAGAAGCCCGCCACCTCCAGCAGGAAGAGCACGCACAGCACCTGGAAGGTGGGGCTGATCTTGCGCAACGTCTGGATCTCGTTCCACTCATTGGCCACAAAGTAGGTCCTCCAGATACTGACCGGCGCCGCCCCGCTCCTCCCCTCACCGCCTACTCATGCACACACACACACACACACACACACACACACACACAGTTAACAATGAATCCACAACACACACTCTATTCATCCTGTTACCTACTGTAGGTGGCTGAGGTGGGAACCCATTGGAGATAACAATACACCAGTGGCAAAGAATAATGCAAGGCCCTGACCAGAACAGTTTCATTAACTTAAAAACAAAGTTCACTCTTGTTCCCAAGTGCTGAATAGTTTTCATTTCTACAGCTATGGCATGCTGTGACTTATAACCTTGAACACAAGGCTCTAACTGGCTTATAACCTTGAACACAAGGCTCTAACTAATGGGCCACTGTGGGAAGAGCAACACGTGCAAAGCAGTGGAAACAAGCCTACGTGTCATTTCCTCTACAAACAGAACCACCATGCCCAGCTGGAGACGGGTGGGTGCAAACCCCCTCATACTGGTATGAAGAGTTACCCAGATATGCCACTAGTCAATAAGAGCTCCATAGGCACAGGCCAACAGGAACAAGACTGCTCCAGGAACAAGCTCACCATCCATGGGCTTGAGTGGTTTGCTGCGTGGCCTTTCCCAGTCTATGAAGAAAATATCCACGGAGAGCTGCAACAGGAACTTATGGAGGAACTGCACTGCCTACAGGCGGAGAACAAACAAGAGGGAGGAAGAAAAGAACAGAGGAGAGGAGAGGAGAAGAGAGAGAGGGATTATACATAAATGGTGAGTGGCAGTAATTTCATGTCCTCAAAGAGCAGGACATACCAAAATGTGTTCCTTGGAAAATACGTACAAGTATGTATGATGCAGTATATGAGTAAACAGTGAGCAGGTATACAAATGCAGGAATGATGATTACCATCATCTGGAACATAGACTGATGTGTGGGTGTGCATCTGGTTACTTCCTTTGTAAACTAGACTAGCTAATTGCACTTCATTACAGTGACAGACTGACCATTCTTACAGATCTCATTTCAAAAGTGTTCCTCATGTATTTTCAGAACTTTCCCTTTTTGCCCTTTTCCTCCATGAGCCAAAGGGGATCAACATTACTGGTTGGGGGAGCAAATTGAAACTATGTTTTTTTGAAAGCTATGTATCTCCGGAGTATATTTTTTACATGATAGCAAGTTGGATTTGGCAGCTTTGTGATTTTACAGCCTCTTAAGTAGATGTACCATTTTAACGAATGGGGAAATTGGGATTTTTCAGGTATTTCCCGCTATTTGTGTGATATCTCCAGAACACTTTAAAGGATCCCCATAAAACTTGCCACAGTTAATCACTATGATTTATGATACATCACCTGCCGCCATACTTACACCATAACCTGTGCACAGTCCAGTGCTGGATTTGGTATATTGCCGACACATTTTGTTCTGTAACTTTAAGCTGTTCCTGTGAAAGTTTTCTTAAGCTTATAATAAATGTGTAAATTAAATCTTATTTAAATAATAGTAATTATATCATATAATCATATATAATATAATATAAATATTCAAAAGTTTAGTAGCGGAATTTGGCAATTTCACCCAAATTTGAACATTCAGAATTCTTTTGATAAGGCATATACAGCTTTGAGCAATTTGGTTTCTAGAAGTATTTCCTGCTGTAGAATTCATTGATGAAAAAGTGAACAAACTTGTCCAGTTAGTTTAGACAACATGCAATGCAGTACAAGTCTACTTTCAGTTTTACAGGAGCAAAGTGATGCCCCGTGTTTGGTAAATACTAAAGTGAATGTCGTGCAGCTTTCTTTACCTCTATTTAATTGATCAAGGTAGCCTACTGGTTTCCAACTATTCCAAAGTTAGCCTACTTCACCTGATTGAAGTGTGAGGAGTCAAGAGCAACTGTTTCCTCTTTTTGCAAATACCAAGCGTCTGCACTATTCAGAGACGTGATTCTTATGTTATTGACATGACATGAAAGGTAGCCTTCCAGTTATTCATTTTTGAGATTCTTAATTTAGATAAATTTGTGTGTGTGTGTGTGTGTGTGTATGGGGGCCTGTATCTATCATCCTCATTCTTTACTACAGAGTGAAGTACCAATAAGAGTATAAATGAACAGTACTACTACTGGAATGGCAAATGATAACCATCCCTCATCACATATCATCAGAAAACGAAAGATCAATTAAATAGTGACAGCAATACTTTCAGAGGAAAATTCCAGTGTCAATGCATGCAGTTTCAATGCATTCATTTGCATGATCAATGACAGTAGAGCTCCATCCCCCAGTGATTCAATGTAAATGTAAATGGCCTGGCCTTAACAGCTGAGGAGGCTTTTGTCTTTATTTCTCACCTAAGACAAGGACAAGGAGGATAATGATCTAAGTGTAGGAAGGCTCAAAGCTATTTATAAGTGATATGTCTGAATCTGAGTGTGTATGTGTCAGTGAGTAGCCTAATTAAGATGCTAACTAGTGTGGGTGTGTGTTTGGACCATCAGACATATGGGCGCCGCCAGGTGAGGAACCAATGGCATTGCTTTGTGCTTCCGATGGCAATCGAAACGACCCTTTTGTTGATTGTACTTAAATATAAAGACTTCCATTGACTAATCGGATGTATTGGTAAACAGCTTCACAGCTGAAGCTGGCGCTTCTCCCTTGTAACGATTAAAGCATGTTTCCTGAAGTTCCAGAATGTGACGACAGTTTACAATTCGTCCTGTGATGTAAATTGTAATAGTAGTTCTGATCTGCACTCAGATGAGCAAAGGACAGAACAAAGGCATAAGGCACACTAGAGATGGAGACCAATTACATGGAAATGAGTCATTTGCAGGTGTTGGTCTCACCTTGAGACCAAAGGCACAGCCCACATATGTCATGAACCTCTCCTCCTGCTCAGGCAACGGCAGTAACACAGACACAAACTGCTGAGCCTGGAGAGACGCACACACACACACACACACACACACACGCACACACCCACACGCACACACACAAATGAAAAGGCAAATACAATTAGTTGATTTCTCTCCTTACCTTTGAGGCTCAACAAAAGAAAAAGGAACAGCTCAGGCTACGAGATACAAAGAATCAGAGGGAAAAAAAAGAGCGAACTTGCCTCCAGAGTCTAGAGAGAGCATGCATGCAGAAAGTATTTAAGGCAGAGAGGGAAAAAGAAAGAGAAATTAAAAGAGCAAAAGTGGGCAAAAAGGAGTCCGAGCATGCACTTGTGTGCACTACACAATAACGCACCTTGTAAAATATCAGCCAGTACAGGCCAGTTCCCACAGCAATGACAAAGAAAACATTGGCCAAATCCCCCGCGTAGAACAGTAGAAACTTCAGAATGGTCTGGCAAAGACAGGGACAGGGTAACAGAACAGGGTTTTGAAGGAGTTGACCATCAGAATCAGTTCTGCATAACACTATTGTTTTATTCTTATGTTGCATTAGTTTGTATCGCATGATGACACAGACATGGATATCATGTGCCTGCCATCTCCCAGTGCCTTCCAAGGATGTGAATCTCTCCACAGTAACATGATGCAGCTACAGGTGACCTCAACCTCCTAATATTCTTTAAATACCTTGAGATAATTAGATTAGTATGCCCCCCTCCTGTGGGTCGTTGGCCAAAAGACTAAGGAACCCCCAGGGTGGCAAGACTCATGTCCACTCATGTCTGTGGGTCACACACCCTTCTTAAGCTAGATCACTCCTTTGACTAGTTAGGGAACTGGGTGAATCTCCTATGTGAAGCCTGCCTCTCTCCCTTGATAGGCATCATGGAAAGATTAAAGCATGTTTCCCACTGAACATCATATGGACCAATTCTACTTGCATCTTTGGGATTAGGAAAATAACCATCAGGTTTTATCCAAAATGCCACCAGATCCAAGTCATATACTTTCCACGTACTGTGAAGTGTAGCTTACCTCCAGGTCAATTATTGGAGACATGATTCGTCTCTTCCAGCTTGCCGTCTTTACCAGTGAATAGATTACAGCCACACCACCTAAAACCCCCAGGGCAATCTGCTCTCCCCTCCCCCCAACACACACACACAAGCACAAACACACAATAAAACTATTAAGAAACTTAACACATAGAGTCTCACACCAATCCTGAAACATGGATGTCAAAAATACCACAGAGACATGCGCACGCACGCACACAAACTTACATCAGTCTTCACTCTGGCTTCATTCTGATCCATTTCATAGTCCATCGAGAAGGCCACCTATAAATCCCAGTCACATATTTAAGAATACAGCCAACATGCAACACTAATACACATTATATTGTCTGAGCACCAAACATATTTGAAACATAATACAATTTTATTTCATACACATGTGATACATCTTAGTGCAATCTTTGTAAAAAGCCAAAATCTGGTGTGATTCAATCTACACTCCATAGAGTGCGGTTTTGCAGGAAAACGCACAAAAGTATTTGATACAACATAGACTGAATAGCAAACCGACAACTGACATTAACTGTATGGGGCATGGCAAAATAAAACTGAAAGTGAATTTCTGCGCCCCAGTTAGCTGTCAGTTTACGATTACGTCTATGTTTAATCAAATTTTCCTGGTCTTTTTCCTACTGACAGCACTCAGTGACTTCCAACACCAGGATTATGAATCGATTCACACCTGATTTAACTGTACTTGCAATGCTTAGTAAATACATTTCCATTCAGAAGGCAAACACAGATACACAATGCAGACTCACAGAGACGGTCTGTGTGCGTGGGTCTGAGATGAGGATGTCTGTGTAGGAGATGGTGATGAGAGGGGGGTACACCTCCCCCCGCTGGGTCACAGGCACCAGCTGGAACCTGGGACAAAGCAGGACACCGTCAGCACTTTGGCTACGCCAGCCACTCACAGTACGGCAACTGGCAGCCCAGTGTCTCACTCTCACCCTATCCTGATGTCTGTGGCCACACGCAGGACTCGGGGGGTGGCGCTCAAACTCTTCTCTCGCCCGCTCAGCGCGTCAACAATCATCACCCGCCGCGTCAGGTACCAGCTATTCATGTTGGAGCCTACGGCACACAGTCACAATGGTTACAGATGTAGTGTTCACAAATGCACACACAAGCACACATTTAAATTTAAATGCACACACACACACTCCATAATGTCCCCATTAAGTAGCTCTAACGCATGCAACTCCTGCTCAACAGGACAGAGATCTGTGGTGTACTGTGGTCTGTCTGCTTACTGTGCGTTTATTACATGAATGTGTGGAAGTACAGAGGACGGTCACCTTGATTGACATACTGCCCGTTGAACTGCAGGTTGAGATTTAGAACAGGCAAGGCCACAAGACGCCTCTCTCCCTTAGAGGTCCTCAGCACCAGAAAGATGTCATAGAACAAGGGCTCTGGGAAACGGGCCAGCAGCTCTGACACGGGCAGCACACACTGACACCCGAACCCAAACGGAGCGCACACAGGGGAGGAACAAGCATTGCAGTCACTGAAATGTTTGACATTTCAAACAGTGCAATAAGATCTGTGTGGGGGTATTTTAAGACTCACATTTTGCTTGTAGGCTGTCCCAAAGGTGTAAGCTGCTTCTTGTCGGATGACGGTGTCAGGACAGAGCTGGAGAATACAGGAATGGAAATGAGAGAGTGGCAAAGGGGCAGACTACTCATTCCATCACTTTAAGTGTGTGACAACCACTATCCACTGTCGCTTATCAGCACCTGCATTTACATGTAGTTTCTCTTGTGGTGCTAGATTCTGAAATTGAACAAGGACGTGAGAAGGCTGACATCTCAGACAGCTTTATTCACGATACCAGGGACTCACGTTGTGTAGCTAGCAGGCGCAGTCCAAAGACACAATGATAAGATTGTACCCCCTGAAGGTTATACATCTTCACTTGGGTATGTAAATTATTCTACCACTACATTAGCTAATTTGTAAGTCAGTGAGCACAGGAATGTATCCCTTATCAACAGACATCTGTGGGTCCCACCAAGGTTTACCTGACCCCCCCTAAACCACAGACAGGGCGCCAGGCCTCCTGAGAGGAGACAGCAAGCTCTCTACAAGGACCCCAATATCCCAGCACAAATGACATGCTTCAACAAACACTTCACCAGACATTTCACAGATGCTGATCGCAAATCATCATCTCACTTCCTTTGTGAACACATCAGAGTGTTCACGATACATATCAGGGTAATACAAGAGTGGACATACACAGGTCCGCTGATACATATTCTTCTAAGATTCAAATCGCTCCTACACGCTTTAGAAATCTTCAGTGATTAAACAACCCTATATCACTGTACGTATAATCATTGCTTGCAGAATAGACAAGTCTATACTAGACTACTAAACTAGACTTTCTACAGTGTGTTTCAAATGAAACCTTTGATATAATACAGCCGGTTCTGATACTTCTAATCTTATACTAGTGCAATGAAGCAAAGCGGAGATGAAGAGGGACTAAGCAATGTGGGCCAATAAGAGAGTGGGGAAACATGAGAAGAGGCACCTAGAATAGTCAGGACAGGAGGTCAAGCCTTCAGGAAAGTGACACCCCCCCTGCCTTCATCCGTCCAGCTCTCTACATTCAGCTCTACCTTACTGGGCTGGAGGGGCATCCCTTGAGTTACAGTATAGCTTTTACATCTAAAGCAAAATTGTTGATTACTGACATAGACACACATTGATTTCATTCCTTGGAGTTTTGGGAAAATGAAACACCATTGGACCATTAGTTGTTCCCGCACATGCTCAGAGGTGTGGATTTACAGTATGTGTGTATGTGTGCAGGGCACTCTCCCACCTGTAGAGCTCCTTTTGTAAGGTTTTCCCATCGCAAGAAATGTCCTCCAGTGTTGTAAACAGCAGCTATGAGCTCAATCTGTGTATTCTAAAGACAAAGTGCAAATACATGTACACAGAACACAAAAATAGTGCAAGTTAACAGATTGCCCAGTTTCCTTTTTGGTGATTGTTCTGGTGTGTGGAACCCACACTCTTACCTGATTGGGCCCCCTGAAGCTGTAGCCAATGGGGAGTGGTTCAGATCGTAACACTCGTGAAGCCAAACCAGGCTGATCTCCATAGTACAGCCAGGGCATATTTGTCCTCCTACACAAACCAAAACCAACTGTATTTAGTAACATGAACTACACTGCCTATACAAATTCATCTACTCATACATTATTGTGTGAACTAGTATGTGTGTGAAGAAGAGCATGGGGCGTGTGCACTGCTGTCATTAGCATTCTGTATGCGCGTAGCCACATACCAGTGTGTGATGTCCTGTGTGTGGCCTTGAGCAGCAGTGCTTCTGACGATGGTGTTATAGAGGCCACAGGCATCATTGGTCGCAGTGCTGGTGGAGAACATGTTCATCACACACATGTTCCCCAGGGCCTGGCAGGACGTCCTGTTAGAGAACAACTAGCAGAGGAGACCCACAAAAGGGGTCAGATTCAAAACTACAGGACCAAACCTGATTGCTGCATGTGTTGATAATCAATGGACATGCACACATGTTAATAAAGAATAAATCATCTGGTACAAAAATGATCTCATATTGCATTAAAGAACCTCAAGCTTACCAAACAAGCTGCTGCTGAGGAGTAGAGAAAACTGGAGAACCACACAGACTGAATGGGAAGAGCCTGTAGAGGGCATCTCATACACACATACACACACACACACACACACACACACATACATACACACCATCAATTTTGAGTGTTCACATATTAAGCAAAGCCTTAAAACATACCAACAACTTCTGGTACAGTGACCTGACTTACCAGTTGAGCATAGTTGACACTGGCAACCACAGTGGTAGGGAGACTACTTGGGGGAAAGCACAGTCCTCCGGCCTAGAACGCACAATAATGATAAACGATCTGCTTAAAAAAAGAGCTAACAGCAAAGTAATGCAAAATCTCCACCCTCAGTTGTGAAAAGTGTAGTGAAATCCGTACAACACCATGCAGAGGGGTTTCTCCCCGTCTTACCAGGATGTTAGAGCCTCCACACAGGCAGGACAGGGATGTGTTAATGAAGGAGTCCTGGCATCTCACACACCTATTGGATACAGCACAGTATTACCAATACACACTCCTCTGGTGGCTCCATAAGGAAAGTCAAAATGTATTTGAAAATGTATTTTCAATAATTACTACAAGGAACGACAAACCAAGCCAACTAAAGATGTTCCATTTTCTGCTCCCATAGAACACAACTGTATATTTATTCCGGTTGTCTTGCAGTATTACCTGCTTCCTGTAGAATCTGGGGCTGATAATGCTGGTTCAGAGCTGTTGCAGGGCTCACAGGTGGCTTCTTCTTGAAGGTTTCCCCAGCTGTCTCTCTCCACTGACAAATACACAGGCACACATAATCCAGTGCTGCAAATTATACACTAATATTGTGTACTGAACAGTTCCTGCAATGCTGTCAGTATATGACCCACATCTAGATTTATTTCAGCAACGTGACTTCCCTTACAGACAAATCTAATTCTCTCTCACACACAGTCATAAACCATTTCAGCATGTTAAAGTCCTCTACTCTTACCAAGGATGTGGTTTGCTGGACAACTGCAGGTGCCATCTTCTCCAGGGGCACCAGGACAGCGGATACAGCCATAGCCATCTTTTGTCACTGCCTGAAGGGCAGCACACACATCAGCACTACCATACTACATAGTCACTTTATTAACTTTCAGATACACTGAATAGACAGAAATCCTTACAAAACACAATTACAACTAAAAGTTCTCTCACATATTTTATCCAAAGAGGCACTGCTGTGAGAGAAGCAGCAAAATGTTCAAATGAGCTATAAAGAATTACAATAGTGAGCCTTTGACTGTACCCGTTTTGATTCTGGACATCGTTGACAGGCAACCGACGCTCCATTGCTGACAAGCACGCGATACCCAACCTGACACTCACAGCTCAGACCTGTTTGAGAGAAAAGGAGAAAAGGCATCAGCTTATGTGACGAGGGGCGACGATGCTGTTTTTGTTGAAGCTATGACAACGTTAACATCAAGTCCACTTATATAATCACGACGGGATCACGTCAGTCTCATAAATAAGGTTTGACATTAGTTCCTAGAAATAGTTTACCGCAATCAGTATCCACTTCACGTATAACGTTAACTTGTGATCCAATTCAACCTTGTTGAGGGTTGTTCAGCTGGGAAAAAAACAGGATACAGCCTGGTATGATCTCGATAGCTAGCTGTTTGTCTAGCGAGTGACAGTTACAATAGCCACAGCAACGTTGTTGATTGTGTGCAGTGTCGATATCAATTACCTTAGTGGTCGCCCAGACATAAAGAGATTAACTTCCAACAATGGCAACGCAGATATGTGTGAAAATATTAGCTACCCAACCTTAATTTACAAGATGGCTAACAAACAACATGCTGTCTGGAGCAGGACCAAAACGGTTATGATAACCTGAGACAAATCAGACCGAAATGCTAATTAACGTGTGGATCGATGACACTTAACGTTAATATAAATTGCTAACGGCAGCTAAGTTAGAGTTAATTGAAATTACATTTGCAGTTGTCGCAGTTGTTGCGTGTTGTATTTGCTATCTTGTTGAAGTCGTTTATAAAGCAATCTTGATCAAATTAACAGTTAGGCCACATGTGTGTTAGAAAATGTAACTGCAATAAACGTAACTACAGATGCCCTATCTGCAGAAAAACACAAACCAACAACCTGTTAGCCAGCTAACATTCTGTGTTACCATTAGCTAACTAGCGAACACCTACCAGATTTATCAGGGACTTGATTTGGTCCACACTTTACACAGGATAAACTTGAAATGTCAAAAAAGCTCTCCTCCCCACATTCCGATACGCCTTGGAAGGATATTGTGAAGAGCTGACCAGAACAAGTACTTAGCTGAAGTAAAATGATAAAAGCAGCTCTACAAAACTGCGCTTGTGGCGTCCTCGTCGCCATGGCAGAGCGACTACAACTTCCTGTTATGTTTCTACCGTTTTTCTCCTCCTACACATGCCGCGCGTTTCTTTCTTCGAAGGAGAGTTGGAGGTGACGCATGTAGGAACGGTGCATGATGTAGTTCGGTTAAAGTTTTTATTTGGCGGTTACAAGGCTGGGTATACTATATGCATATGAACTAAAAAAGACCTGGTGAGTTTAGTGTTTGATGGTGTGCACATTTCGAGAAGGTAGCGAATGATGTGGTGGCCAAACCCTTGATTGTTTTCATTCTGAAAGTGAAGACATGCGTTTTTGTTTGACCTACTGAACAAGCATTAGCGTCGTTCTTCGACGCAAATCATCGATACAAATCATTTGAGTTTAAATGTTATGTTTTTTTGCTCTCTTTCTTTCTTCCTTTCTTTCTTTTTTGGTATAGGTGCGTTCTTAATGAAAAGAGGAGCGACTGGAAAATGGTCATCGTGCTGCGTCTGGAGGGTCTCACCAACGAGGCCGAATCTGAGGATATTCGCGAATTTTTCCGTGGTTTATGGATTCCTCAGGGAGCTGTACACATCATTGGAGGAAAGCTTGGAGAGGCCTTCATTTTATTTACCTCTGAAAAAGATGGCCAACTTGCCATTAATAGATCTGGAAATCTTCTGAAAGGATCACGTGTGACACTGCATATCAGCAGTGCAGCAGAACTGAAGCAAAAACTGACATTGAGCTTAAAACAGGAGGTTGAAAAAAACAGAGATTTGGCTGTAATACAGCCAGCGAACTCTTCCCAGCAGCAAGCTTGTGAAGTAGAGCCTCTTAACAGTATTCAGCAGCAGGATGCCACAACACAGATGCTAGCCATGCTGACTGGCCTTAAGGGAATGGAATCAAAAAAAGAGAATCCCAATAGCAACACACTCCTGAATTTCCAGACGACACAAATCAGTCATTCACCAGCCTTTAGTAATGCTTTACCAAAGACTAAAAGTGAAAAAGTGTCAAAAGAAAAGTTGAAAAGTGAGGCCTCAGTCTGTAACTCAGGTTACTTGCGTCTAAGTGGGCTACCACATTCTGTCACTAAATCTGATATCAGCCATTTCCTCCATGGGATCTGTGTTCAAGAGATGCTTGTGAATGTCCGCTTGGGAGATCGTCGTGGTTGTCTGGTCAAGGTAGCCAGTGAAGAGGAAGTGGAGATAGGGCTGCAGAGGAATGGGAAAAGTCTGACCTCCACATCATATGTGGAGGTTAAGAGGGCCACAAAAAATCAGTGGACTCATGCTAGGATGAAACTCAAAGGCTCTCCTGAGCAAATTCAAACCGTGACTTCCACTTCAGAATTCCACCTGGAACGGAAAGAAAAGTGTATTCCAACACGTAAAAGGCCTTACTCTAAGGATCATTTCTCAAATACATGCAAAGGGCAGGCAGAACGTGAAGAACATTACGTCATGATACGGAATCTTCAGCCCAACATGACTAAGACTAACATTAAAGCTCTTTTGGGCTGCCCTCATCTTGAAAACCACAAGGTCCAGCACCTACTTGATAAAAACCTCATGCGAACCAGTACGGCTTTTGTTGCTTTCGATCGAGTCGAGGATTATGTGTCTGCCATGAACCTTAGTGGCAGTCGCTTTGGAAAACAGGTTCTGGATGTATCATCTATCACAAGGGAGAAGATGGTCTCCCAGTTGAGCTCAAACAAGAAAATGATGGCTCAACCAAAAAGGCAGCAGTCTGGCTTCAGTAAAACCTGCATATACATTAGAAACTTACCTGCGGATGTTTCGCTGGAGCAAGTCCAAGATATTTTTCATCAGTTTCAAGTTGCGAAGGAGGACATTACATTACTTCGAGACAATAAGGGAAACAGTCTGGGAGAAGCAGTAGTGTCATTTGGTTGTGAGGACACTGCTAGACACGCAAAGGGTCTGGATAGGGGCAACTTCATGGGAAATGAAATTCTTCTCACCCTCATTACTCCTCAACAGCTGGACAGTATGTTATTAGAGCAGTCGGTGAATGATTAATCTCATTTCATGAAGAACAAAAATCCCACTGCAGTGGTTGAAATATATCAGACTTGTTAGGTCGGTGGGCAAATCCACCGTTTGTTTTTGTTGAGTTTTTTAACTGTTGTTCTGAAATGACAAAGATGCCAAAGAAAACATGAACACTTAGGCTTAGGCTAAGTTTTTTTTGTTGTTGTTCTGAGAACTTTGACAAAGTGTACTTTGAACAAAGAACTTTGACAAAGACCACAGCATCAAGCACAATTTTTCTACAATTCTATGAATAGTATAAATAAATATGCACCATGGAAAGTCTTAAGTTTTTGTGC
>JAVQKI010304955.1:0-10370 GCA_036025975.1 Nematalosa erebi
GGCGGGGCTTCATAGTCCCTGCCCCTATTTCAACCACTCCCCGTACACATTGTCCCCACGTGATACTCTCCAGACGTTCTAAAGTTAAAAACAGACTTTGTTTGTATTGCAGAAGCGCAGTCTTGAAATGTGCACGACCTACTAGTGTCCATCTGTCCCAAATGAATGCTTAATTAGTTGTAGTTAACGAGTGTAAATAATTTGTTTGTTTGAAGCCTGTATTTGTGTTCTATTTGTGAAATATTTCAAGAACGTAAGCTAGCGTAGCTAACAATTACATTTTAAGGGAGCGTCTAACGTGCGATTTTCTTGCCGAGTTTAAGAAAAAGGTGAGGTGGTCCAGTGGCGATTTGCACGGAAATACTTTGACATTTTCACAAAAAAAGATGCTTTGAAGCTGACGTGGTTAAGTGATCTGGCTAAATGAAAGCATGAATGAAACATTACCATTTATTTTTTATGACAGGTAGGCGCGTTGGAAGTGCAAGCAACTAGCAAGCTCTAAACAAGCACGCGGTCAGCAGCTAGCTTGCATCGAACGCAATGGCGACCGAAGTTGAGACTTGGACTGGCGCTGCACAGCACGACGGTGAGTATATTATTGACCTTGTAGCGTACGTGTTTTCTTTCCGACATGACTAGGGGTGTGCATGAATGAGATACATGCACATACGCTAACATTACATTCATGTCCAGCCATTGTTTGGAAAGGATGAGCTGCAGTTGCATGCACTCTCCACCATGTGCTCACATACATCGACAGTGTAGCTAAGCTTATCATGCTCGACCGTTTTGGGTGTCAGTTGTGATCTTAACAGCTTGCAAAGGCAAAGAGTGCCCTCTACATTCGCTTATAATTCATTTATGAATATTGAAAAAAAACGTTACACAGTCCTCGTTGTTAAAAACACGTGTAATAGCATGCTCGGTGACTAAACCCTTTCGGTAGCCTATAAGGACTGTTTGCTGACCACAACCTTCACCATCTAGTTTTGTGTTTGTGCTGTTCTGCCGTCTCTCGCAGTGTTGGGAGAAATTCCGAGTGTAGGATTGTACTTGCAACCTGATTTCAAACACCGTCGCTGGATGCGTGCTTTATATCATTATTAACAGAATATTTGCAGTTACGTTATCATTAGATATACACAGCCTGGGAATAGCTCTGAATTAGGGATGATTCCGTATCAAGTTCTGAACCAACGTCAATGTTACAGTACTGAATGTTGAGTGGAAGTGAAAAACAGCGTAGGTACAGTATGTCGTGTCGAACATATTTATTCCACGCCCCTTTGCCAAATCACCAAATATGTGTTCTGACCTTTATAATCAAGAGCAAACAATTTTACTCAGCCCTTGGTAGACTGTACCAAATAAGTTAATGTTAATATTGTGCATTATCTCCAATTACGAATTAGGTTGTTACATGAAGGACAACAATATTGATGTTCCCTTTTCACTTCCGTAGTGCTTTTCTTGTTGTTGTTCTTGTGTCGTGCTTAAACAACATACTGAAACATGATTGCAGAATATGGTTAATCAATGCATGTGGACATGTATCTGCTGCTGGACACCTTAATTTCCTTCGGGATCAATAAAGTATCTCTACTCTACTCTACTCTACAAAGCAGTGCATTTGTTATTGTATCTATTCACAGCTGCTTCGCTCGACTATTAACTACTCATGCCTTCTCTGGATTAAGTGACGCAAGCTAATATATATTGCTCTACCGACCAATAGCAGCTTCCTTACGTAACATAGGATACAGTTTTCATACGCGTTGGTTATATAAAATATATCATATATTTCCAGTGAATTGTAGTCTGTTAAGTCTGTTTGCCACTGCATATGGTGTCAGCGTCGCGTTGGTTGTCTAGCGTAGCGTCTTTAAATGTTTCCCATGAGCACAGCTTTGTTTCACGGTTTGCTATGGTCAGTGCAGGAAGGCCCCAATAGGCACTATGTATGGGCTTGTTTCTTCGCAAAAATGTAGAGTTAACAGTTGCCATTGTCTCAAGTCGTCTTTAAATAGTGCTTATTATGTCTTCAGCCACTGACTGCTCATTATTAACTGCACAAACCTATGTTGTATTCTTATTACAGAAAAGTAGTTTTGATGTTTAATATTTTGTTTTTATGTGTAATATTTAGTTTCTTCAGTGGCACCTGCTTGACCATTTGTATTACAGCTGAGAACATAATAGAGCATGCAAGCACACTCAGATGTCAAGCTTAATTTGCCCATGCACTACTGAATACACTTAATATGGTTCACACGTTGGCCTTACTCCAGTCATATGTGTCTAGTCTTCTGGTGACATCTGATCCAGGGAAAGCTAGAAAATAGAACGGCCTTTAACATTTGCTTAATTGATTGAAAACAAAATGTTAGAATGCCAGGAAATCAGAAGGCCAGCAACAGCTGATTCACAGGCGATTAGCTTGAAGATGTATGCATCGGTGGCCATCATCTGTGAAGTCTTTTGTATTGCATGAGTTCATGACCCTGTGTGTTTTCAGTTAGACCACTGGTCACACGCCCACCACACCCTCCTTGCAGTGTCTCTATGAACTGTCTTAAGGACCACTGTGTATAAGCCTGTTTGCAGAGTGCAGCAGGGTGATGTTCCCCTCTGTTATAGTGATGGTCAGTCATGAGGAGTTTAATGCACACTTTTGTATTTGGTAGTAGGTCATTTCTGTGCTTCTAGGTACCACCGGGGAGCTTTGTTCCAGTTTCCTACAGTAGTTATGACTGCCAAGAATACTGTTCCCATTTGTGGGTTTACTACCCTCTGTGGGTCACCCTCACTCCCAAGTACACTGTGGTACCTAAGCAACAGCCCCTACGTGCCGTATTTGGCAGCATGCCCCTTTCCGACACTTGGACTAACCGTAGGCATTACTGACGTCCAGTGAATGTGCTGTAGCAGTAGTAGTAGAAGAGCTTTGTCCACCAGCAAAGCCCAGAGCAATATGAGCACTTGAGGAGGTGGAGTGTGTACGGGGGGCAAATCTGTGGGTTGTCATCTGCTCTAAATGGATTGGAAGACGCATGGGCAAGAGTCTGGTTACCACACCCAACCAGCTCTAGCGGCCAAAATAATCACCCCCATCTCTAAGCCACAGATGATTTATCTCTGAAAACATACAGTATCATGTGTAATTCAAAGGTAGTAATCTAATTTTTAAGTGCTATTCTGCAATGTCTTGATTGTGCCTCTTGAGGTTCAGCTCATTGTTTGTGAGATCTATGCCAAAAAACCCAACTGAAAATAAAATGAGCTGTAATAACAAAACATGATTGACTGTTTGTTATTTTTCTGCTTCTGTTTTTTACTCTCGTTCTGCTTGCCCACTCTTGTAGGTTTGACATTCAGCATATGAGTTTGAGTTCGCTAGCAGGCTGGTGTTTTGGAGAGAGAGAGGGAGTGAGGGGAGGGAGGTGTCTGGGTTGTTTACACTGAGTGTAGTAGCCTTGGGTAGGGCAGTAAGAGCACTGGAAGGCATGTGCTTGTGTGGTTGAAATCAGTGTGCAAGAACAACTTCCTGTGTTCCTCACATAAATCTTGTGTGTGTGTGTGTGTCGGACACACCTGTTTGTCCAGGTCTGGTTTAATTTTTCTTTTTTTTTCCCCTACTTCGACCTGGTGGAAATATTTACAAGATGATTGTGAGATCCAACTGGTCACTTTCTTCTGGGCAAGAACCACCACAGAATTGTTTTCCTATCCTTTCAGGAACGTGTCTTTTGAATGTGTGTGTGTGTGTGTGTTTTATTGCAGCTGTGTCATAACAATCTTAAGACCTTGGCAGTATTTGGTCACAGAAAAATCCAAATACACCCTCATTCCTATTCCTTGAATTGGTTGCCCGGGTAACAAATTCTAATGAAAACTTTAAATTAAAGTTGGCCGGAGTCATAATTTTTTTTATTGAATCAGGAATAACAACAAAATTGTTGACTTGAAAAAATTGTGTTTTTGCACATACACTTTCATTAGGTCACTGAAAAGCAGTGTAGATAGGAGAATTCTATGCATGTATTTATGAAGAACATTATATTTGTGTGTGTGTGCGTGCACATTTTCCTGATCATCATGTATGTCTGTCTCCTATAAGTGTTTGTACATCTTGTCGGTTAGTTTGCACACACCTTTTGACAGCATGTTGTCAGAATTCTCTGCCTGTGAAGCCATTGCTCAATTTGGCCTTTCTTTTGCTGCAAATCGTTCATTTGGGGTTCTGTGTTTAGTCAAAGTTAAAGCCTTGCATGTTTTTTATCTTTCAGTGTGCTGAAACTGACTTAGTAGGGCATTTTGGACTCTTTTGTGTTTCACTTTCTCCATGCTTCTCTATTTTGCTCACTTTGGCAAACCAGAGTGTTTCTCTCTCCCTGTCCTTTCCCCTTTTTTTCTCTGCATAGCCCCAGGCTGTAATCTATAGGCCATAAGTCTCTGCTGAGGGATGAGGGGGTATTCATTACTGCCTGTGAGATTCTTGTCCCTTGCAGACGAGGAGTAGTCATGTGAGCTCTGGCAGGCCCTACACTGCCATATGTAGTCACCCCCTCTTCTAGTGGTACGGAGGGAGAGCCTCAAGGGAGGGAGGGACGGAAAACTGTCCTATCAGCATTTCTGCTCCATGTAGCTCATCCTGCTTGGCTCTGAGCTCAGATAACAGTCAGTGCTTTTTGTTCATTTCTCTCGTTTGGAAGGGCTGGTGACCTGGTAGACTGCGGTGCTGCAGGAAATAGTTGTTGTTGTTGTTGTGGTGGTGGTGGTGGTACTGCTGCTGCTGCTTCTAGCTGCTGAATGGAGCGGGCTGGTGAGTCATGAACTGAGTGTGGAGGCATCTCTGTGCTGCCATGGTGTCCAGCAGTGATCGGCGTTTACTGGACATGCTCCGCGTTTGCTATTATGTCTGACCGCATTACACAGGTGCAGGGGCCATCCCCGGAAAAAAAAAAACCCTGTCCGTAGCCTTGCCAACTGCCACTAAAATGCATACAAGCTGGCAGAGTGCATGGCATGCTATATGTTTGTGCTCAGAATTGCCGAATAGTCTACCCAAAGTGGAAGCCTTTAGCCTTGGTCATAAAACTGCCCGAAGTTGAGGTGTCTTGTTCTTGTCTGGGCCTCAAACCACATCTAGCCTTGAGATTTCACAAACAGCTGCACAAGCATTCAGATGTATGCTATATAGCCTAGCCTACATGCTGCTCTTGTTTCACCCCTCTAGTGCAGCACCTGCCCGATTCTCTGCTGGTAATGTTTTAACCATGTGCTAGCTTTGTAAACACACACAAAAAAAAAACATTGAGCCGTCATTACCACTGGATGGATGACCAGTCGGACGGGTGGACGGTCAACTGAGCGGTTTGTCACTGTGCTCAGCAAACATTCCCATCATGGCTAATAAAAGCTGTGGGCTGTAAAAATGGGAGTGATTGTCAAAGGATCCTACTGAGGCTTTGATGGACGTTTAGTCAGGCTGTCATTCATGGTCGTTACCTGTGTGCTTCCCAGACCCCTTCTGTCTCTCTCTCACACACAGACACACACACACACACACACACACACAGACACACACACACACAGAGACAGTGTAATGTGGACACTCCACTGGCATTTCATTTTCTTTGAGTGTGGGCATGTTGAGTACAAATATTCAAACTTGGGAGGACCTGGCTTCGCTAATTGACTTAGTAATGACCAGCGGCAGTCGCCCCTTGTGTGAGACTAAATGGTTAGAGTGTATTTGTTAGTTGTTAAGTGAGAATATACCTGGGCAGAAGCATTTGCATTTGCATGTCTTTCGTATTGCTTGTCCTTGTTTTTTCAGCTGTAGAAGTGAAGAATTTTAGCTTGTCTCTTTTGTTTGTTTCTTGTACTGACTTGTGTACCATGCACTACGATGTGAGCTTGTATATGTGTGCGTCTGTCTTCTTTCAATCTGCAACAACTTGCAAGACAAGTTGGGGCTCTCTACGTTGTGCTTGACACACCATCACCTGACAGTCTTAACTAGGTATGCTTGTTTGACTGGTGCTGACTGACGGTGGCTTAATCTCTGTGTGTAAGGTGTGAAAGCCTGCTTTTCACCACAATGCCCAGAGGAGCCAGGTGTGCTTCTCACTCTTGTTAGAAGAGTGTCTGTCACAAGACAATAGTCATTTCAGACAATTTGAAATTGCACTCACATAGATAGGTATTGCTATTCATAGATTCATGTAGGTTACAAGATGCTATAATGGATCCGTCTATATGCATAAAGGTCTTATTTATGAATAGGAAAAATAAGCTGGTTAAGTAAGCCTTAGGAAAGAGAGGTCTCTTTGGTGTGGTGTTATTTATTAACTAGGCCTGCAGAGCATAAGTTCAGCACATTTTTTGTGCTATTATGCCGATGAGGAAGACATGATGAAATAATGGGGTATTTATAGCCTAGTAGAGCTAAAGAAGGACTAACTCTAACTCTGTTAGAATGGAGTTGGTCTCACTGGATTTTCTCCTTTTGTGTGTGGCAGGTGTGTTTTCCTTCGATCAGGAGAAGGGCGAGGTAGACGGCTCCTTCGGGGATGAGGAGCTGCTAAACGAGGCCGAGGTGAACGGAAACTGGACGCCACAGGAGAAGGCTCTTCACGAGGCCCGCCTCAAAGCCAAGGCCAAGCGCCGCCTGCGCAAATCCTCCTCTCGAGATTCCACCCGCGAGTCGCTCTCGGAGTCCATCAGCGGGGAGCTAGGAGCCGACCCCCACAGCCCCAAGGGCAAGATCAATGCTAACGATCGCAAGTCCAGAACTGGCAAAGGACGGGGACTCCCTAAAAAAGGTCTGTCAGAGATGTGCGCAAACTCCTCAAGCTGGAGAATTATGTATTTGATTCTTCTTCTTGAACTGGACGAAGACTGAATTCCATTGTTTGTTGTGATGAGTGTTTGTTTCTGTAATGGTTGCTCATTTTGAGACACTTAATTAATGCCAGTCCTTGACTAAAAGAGCACCTTTATCTCGTGTGGTTGCCAGGTGGTGCTGGAGGTAAGGGGGTCTGGGGCGCTGCAGGGATGGTGTACGAGATGGAGGAGCCTGATGCTAAGGACCCCAACTATGATGAATCTGCACAGGTGAGAGATTTTCACGGCACACAATAGAAGCTGTACTCACTAGTGCACATGTGGGAATCGTTGGATGTCTGTTCGTGAAACTAGCGCCCATCAGAGTAGTTTGAAAAGATGTAAGAAAATGACAACTTGGCCAGTTTTTACGTGTTGCATGCCTTAACTGTGGTGACAGGAATACGCCACCATTTTGGGAGATTAGCTTATTTGCATCTCCCCGAGAGTTAGACCACTGGGTATTTCCCTTTTAATTTTGTGTCCATGCAGCGAACATCCAAGTCTGACGGTGGTGTTTTTAGTTTAGCCTTCCACAGTTCTTTGCAACCTTCAGGTCTGTTGGTGTGTCTCCCAAAAGAGATGTAGAACTCTTGATAGCTTTCCGATATAAAAGGGAGAGTGTAGTTACCATGTGTGCTAAGATAGGCCAAAAATTAAACACAGCAATTATGACTAGGAACGGTATTCTCATTCTGACATAATAAAGGGTATTTGCTGCTGCCCACATGGATGCAGTGATCTCAAAACACATGCATTTTAGTGTCTCATACACGGCTTAGAGCAGTATCTGATCAAAACGTGCACCCGTAGATAGACCCTGCCTCTGCTGTGAGTTTGGAGGTCGCAGGAGCTTTGGTGGCTGGCTTTAAGGGAAAGCTTTGTTGCGGAAAGAAACTGACCACTCATCACAACCCACTCTTGTTTTCACCGATTCATCGGTGTCGGACGCTTTGCTGGAGCGAACACAAACCTGCTGAATCCTGTTCTGCCGCCCGACTGCTGAGTGCAGGGACACGGGCTCAGTGCAGGCTGACATTGTGCAGCCAGACAAGGGTGGCATCAGCCCTGGTCGGCCCCCTGTCTGTCTATGTGTGCTGTTTGTGGCACATTAGTGTATGAGGTTTTTCAGTGTGCGAGTGGTCAAACGGTTTCAGTGGCCCTTATTGGCTCCCTGTCTCTCTTTCGGTTTGGGAATGCTCGCAGCAATTGCGTGTTTACAGCAATTGACTCGGATGTGGTTGGGTTTGAGGTGCAGGGTCACCTCCTTGACAATATTTCAGATATTTTCAATGCATTCCACAGCTGTTTGCTGTAGACCTCTCCAGCAAGCTTAGAGTTTTATGGAAACAAGCTCCACTTGTCATTTAAATATATACACAGGACAATACGGTATAGATGTATACAGTGCAGTGTGTATAGCCTGTATAATCATGAACTCCACAATGAAAAGAGACTTCGAACAAGGTTCTCTGCTTAAGATGAAAGCAGTAATATTCAGAAATTATACTTGGAATGAAATTGGTTTCAAGTAGTTTTGCTATGAAACATAGGCCTCATATATATTTGTGCCCTTTTGTTGGATTGCTTTTTCATGTGTCCAGGTGTGTGTGTGTGTGTGTGAGAGAGAGAGAGAGAGAGAGAGAGAGAGAGAGAGAGACTGGGAACATAGTCTTCACTCCTTGTAACCTTTCCAAATCTTTGCCTCAGAGAAGAAAAGGGAAAACAGGAAAATGAGTCAGTGGCTTTGAAACAGCCAAACCCTTTAGAGTGCAACAGACTCTTCCTTTCTTTAGAGAATGCCCGTGCTTTTCAATGTGGGTCAAAACAATAGACTGAGGAGGCTCTTTCCTCCGGTTTCCTCATGGACATGCATACATGCCCACACACCTCCTCGCTCTTATTTTCTCATTCATATCAGTGCTGTGATAAGTGTGTTCTCTGCCTCAACCTTGGAATGGGGTCCTCAGCTGTGCCTTTCCCACTTACCTCAGTGCTTATCATTTGGGAGGGAAAATGTTGAGTTGGTTAGTTGACACAGATGTTTCTCTGCGGAATGCTGTAGATGAGATCACTACCTTAATACTGCATATAATTCTCGTGTGCTTCTGCAGGTCAGGTTGCAATAAATTTAAAATGCACTTAACATCTTCACTTAATTCTGTGCCTCAAAGGTTTGCAAGCATACTGAAAAAATTGACTAAATTACTGAATCTAGAAACAACATGTACAACATGTAACTGCAGTGAAAAATGTCTACACTGGGGTGAAGTAGTTGCAGTCAAGCACCTCTGCTTGTGTCAGCCGCAGCTAGCCAGACTTGCGCCGCTTTTTACTTCCGTTGAGTAATGCATTTTACTACAGTACTGCATCAGGAATTTTAAAGGGGTTGGTTTCCTTCTGCAATTTTTTTGGCTGACCAGTCAATTAACAGAGAGCTCTGGCATGCCCAGTAGTTTTTAAAGTTCATGGAAAGTATCGGCTCCAAAGAAGGAAACTTATGCAAACTTAGGGATCTCAGATGCTGTACACGAAGTGAAAAGTAGTGAAAGTGTTTGGTATACCAGGCTAGTCCTGAGCCACTCCTTGTTCACACTAGACCCAGAAAGAACTGGAGCACACCAAGGCTTGAGTGCTAGTGAACCCATTTTCCCACTTTTGTGTGTTTGTGGACCAATAGGGAGACACCGTATATGCCACAGTGGTGCCAGTGTTGGATGAGGCAGAACTGGAGAAAATGGTGAACCCCATTGTGCAGGAGTACTTTGAGCATGGAGACACCAAAGAAGTGCAGGTGAGCAGAAGCAGAAGCAGCAACCACAAACCCCCCTGTTATCCCAGTAGAGCTATTTCAGTGGGACTCACCTACATCCATACATCCATACTGTGTACAAACAAAGAGCATTGGGCAAGAATTTTCTTAAATTTATTCTTAAGGTCCCGTTCTAAAAACCTGTATTGGTGAATATAAAGCTTGGAAACAGCACAAGTGTTTTTTTTAAGAACAAATTTCTACGTACAAATGGTAATGTTGGCTTTGTAGGATTGACGTTATTTAAAAACGCTCCAAATGTTTTTGGTTTTATTAAAAGTTTCGAAAATCCTTTCATAAGCCGCCATTGTTGTAAAAAGTAACATCTCCTGGTTGGGTCTAATCAAGGTCCAATCAGTGCAAGCTGTTGCTGGACAAAGACACCCATCAATATCATCAGGTGATTTTTTTACCAAGAAAGCATTGAAACTTCAATGCAATGGTAGCCTAAAGGCTCGGCAAATGAAGGATTTAGATTTTAAAAGCTAAAGCTAAAAGCTTAATAAAAAAAGAAAGCCAGCAAGATAGTGCTGATACCAAAGTAAGTCTCTTAAAGTGATACTGTCCCATTTTTGGAATTAAGCTCATTTTCCACCTCTCCTCGAGTTAAGTAAATGATATTTACCTCAGATTCGTTGATCCAGCCGTTCCCTGTGTTTGGCGGCGC
>JAVQKI010305171.1:0-11436 GCA_036025975.1 Nematalosa erebi
TGTGTGTGTGTATGTGTGCGTGCATATGTGTGTGTGTGTGTGTGTGTGTGTGTGTGTGCATATGTAGATGTACTTGGGTGTATGTGTATGAATGTGTGTCTTTGTGTGTGTGCTTGTCAGTGTGTGTGTGTGTGTGTGTGTATCTGTCCAAGCATGACACTTGTTTTAAAAGCAGGCTGAGTAACCAGCCCTCAGAGGACTTATCAAACAAACGCCATTGTCAGTCAAGTTGAGTGGGATTCGTTGGGAACAACAACAACGTCCACGGGCCCCAGTAGGGGGGGCTCCGCTTGGCACTATTAACGGGAACAGCAGTGTAGTAGTTCTGGATGACGGACCGCCCGAGTCCCTCTCTCCAGTCCACAGCGTCCACACCGAGAGGAGAGGGCCCTTTTGAAAGGGCCGATGTCATATCACCAGGGAAGGAGAGAGGTATCCAAACATCTGTTTTCTTGGCGGCCGCCCGTCCAGCGCTGGTGAGCTGCTCGTGATTGAGGGCTGGAAAGTGTAGATGAAAAGTTGTGTAATGGATTCTCATCAGGGCCCCGAGATGGAATTACAGCACAACACAAAATCCCTTTCGCACATCTGTCATCTGGTACAGCATCTGCACTTTGAACCGGCAGCCTTTATGGAGCGTCCCTGGCGTAGGCCGTCCACTAAATTACCCATTCCATTTTCAAACTCTTGTCTCACTCTCTATCTATCTCTTTCTTTCTTTCTTTCTTTCTTTATCTCTCTCTTCCTCTCTCTATCTTTCACTATCTCACTTTTCTTGTGTCTGCCAGATGACAGACAGTTGTTGTGAAGTGGATGGCTGAGGTGAGATGCATGTCTGGAGCCGGTGGTGCAAAGATGGAACCTTGGTGAAAGGCCTTATTGCTTTATCCTCTTTTTTGGCCTTGCATAGGCTACTGTATGCCGGCCGGCTGATGCAGTCGGCTGTGAGATTGAATTCTACACAGGCTATACAGGCAGACAGAGTGGAAACGGACAATAATAACATTAGGGGGATCTGGACAATAGGCTTTCGTTGCATCTTCTCCATTCCAGATCTGTCTGGGTGTGCTGATATGCAAGGCCTCACGTAGGACCGCTTTCAGCCCCAGACCTTTACTGGGGCCTTTTGTGTGGTTCTGCAACAAAGGCAGGAGGGTGGAAATCAATCACTGTTCATTTCCTGCTATCAGCCACTGGGTTTTTTGGTTCCGATCTGATTAGCGCTGCGCAGCTAGTGGGTGTAATGTCTAACGTACGACGCCACCACCCCCACCCCCCACAAATCTCTAAACCTCCACACCACTACCCCCCAAACCCCCACCTCACTCCACCAGGCGTTTGATGTTTGTGGGCCTCTGCTCTACCTCTCGCGTCAGCTTCCTTCTGCTCGGCAGCTGGGCGAAGAAGTTTGAGCCATGCTCCTTTATTTCTTTTTTTTCTCCTTGCTCGGCGGCTTTGACAGGCGCTACCGCGCCTTATTAAACACGGCGTGCGTGTGGCTGCCGTGGCACTGGTTCACCTCGCTTCCTTTGATGTGACGACGGCTGCGCACGTTTCTCGTCCGCGCGCATGATTCACGATACCGGCCCTGAGCTCGTAATAGGGTTTGGCAGTGACGTCTCGCGTTTCTCCGCTGAAATCAGGGGCCAGGAAGAGAAGAAAGGATAAGGCCTCTGGGAGACAGATGGAGAGAGAACGTGAAAGAGAGAAAAGATAGAGAGTTGTCGAGACATTGAGGAGAAAAAAGGACGATTGAGAGGAAGATTCTTTGGAGTTTTTCCTCCTCTCATTTAAAGACAGACTCTCCGGCACAGAATCAGGGTAATGCTTTTCTGTCTTGCTTTTTGTCTTCCTTTCTTTCTGTCGCCGTCATTAAGTGCAAGCCTGGCTCTCGAGTCAGCACCACATAAATCACCTTGCGGTGTCACTGTCAATCACGGCCTCCGCTCCGACGCCATCACTCCACCGTGACGCCAGTCCCAGATGTCTTTCATTATTTATGCACATCATCCTCCGGCAGGCGGGGTGGGCGAAGCGTGTGTGTGTGTGTGTGTGTGTGTGTGTGTGTGTGCGTGCGTGCACAAGTTCTTTCTCCAGTATGCTGAACTCGGAGAAAAACCCCAGCAGAGCAGGGCAGAGCAAAGCAGAGTTGCCGGTGAGATGGAGTGATGTAGAGAAAAAGAGAAAGAGAGAGACAGTGAGAGAAAGAAAGAGAGAGAGAAGAGTTCGGAAGTTGCTGAATGAAACCCTGTGCTGGTGCGGAGCTCCCTTCATCAAATGCCTTCCCTGAATCAATTGATATGGAAATCGGGTTTTAGTTTTTAGCCTGTTGTTTTGAAGGCAGTTGAGCTTGTCGACAGAGAGAGCAGGCTATCTGAATTCAAAGTCAGCTCCTTCACACACTCACACACAGACCCACACACAAGCACACACACACAAATATATGCATATCATTAACAGGAACGGAGTTATTATGCTATCAGTGTAAGATGGTACAATTGCCACGGTCAACCTCTTCTGAAACCGCATTATGCTATGCACTATGACACAATGCAGATGCTGGCTTACCCAGCTCTACACTTGTGTACTTGTTGTGCCTTTGTTGTCCACTGATCCCACAGGGTGTCTGTGTGTGTGTGTGTGTGTGTGTGTGTGTGTGTGTGTGTGTGTGTGTGTGTGTGTGTGTGTGTGATTGTGTACCAGTCTCCAGAGATAATGTAGGTTTAGCTTTGCAAAAATGCCTGTTTGTAAACATTCTATTGACTCTTGTAGACTTGGCATTGAAACTTGGCAACCATTGCATCCATTAGCAAATAAGAAACCACTTGTAACTCAAAAGTTCTGGACAGCCTTGACATCCAAAGCCACTGAATGTGAAGCATAGTTGGTCTTGAAATTGCTGCTATTTTGATATCTTGTGAGAAATTGAGACAGTGTGCTTTGGATGGTGGCTCTGGCTATATATGATGTTATCTCCTCTGACAACTTAAGAAGATTGAATAGACGCAGTGAAAACCTCGTAGCTGCTAGCTCGCTTGTGGCTATGGGTCAAAGCCCTATTTATAAGGTAAGAAAAGAACGGCAAGCTAATGTTATTTCAATGAGCCATCCTTTTTTTAGCATCCACAATTCCTCACCGCAAATATGTCATCCTAAGCCATTTAACATTTTGAGAAGAGATAAGTGAGGTTTCGTTTTCCGAAACCTAAGATAGTGCAACCCTTATATCACAGAAATCTGCTGTTAGCTGCAGTTTGACTGGTTCAAATGAACACATTAAGTTGATAGAGATGCGCCAGGGAGAGGTGGGGGGGGGGATAAGTGCCTTGGTCCTGAGGGCTTTCGGCGTCTCCTCTGGCCACGGCTCTGGTTTTTCAATGTGATTTATAGTACCCACAGCTATATAAATAAGCAGAGGGATTGGCCAGGCCCTAAATATGAGATTTAATCCATGTTTGCCATTAATCAGAGGACACCCAGCATGTCATCACATGGAGTTCCTTGGCACCAGTGGTTGGGTGCAGAACAAAAGCGGAGGGTTTTGTGTGTGGGTGTGTGTGTGTGTGTCAGGGGTGGGGGGTAAGAGAGACGGAAAAATCGTGAAAGGCATGGAACAAAGAACAGGAAGGATGATGGCTGGAACGCCATGGAGCCGAGGCGAAGCAGAGGAGGGGAGACAAGAGGGCAAAGCGATTGAGACAGGCTCTGATAGATGGAGGGAGGGAGCGAAGGAGGAAGGGAGGGAGGGAGAGATGGGGAGGAGGAGGAGGTGAGGAGTGTGGAGACAGAGAGAGAGTGAGAAAGAGTGAGGGAGAGGGAGAGCTGTGGCCCCCATGCAGAGAGGAAGCGAGAGAAATGCTCCCCAAGATGAAGTGAGTGGTGGTGGCCATGGCAACGGAGGAAGACTTGGGGCTCTTTTGGGGTGCGGTGGGGAGTGGGGGGCACTACTGAGAGGAAGTGAAGAAGAGTAAACATGGACCCCATCGTCTCGTCTGTCCCGAAGCCGGCTGTCAAAATGGGGGGTCTGGGAATGAGATGGTATGGTGAGGATGTTGTTTTAATTTTTTTTTTCTCTTCCTGTGCACCGTAATCCCAGTGGATCTGGCTTGCCATGTCTCGGCTGTGAACGCCTTGAGATAACCTTAAAAAAAATCACGCTGTCCAGAGAACATTGTGAACAGAGTCGCCCCATTCCCCCAAAACCACCCTAACAGCCCCTGTTCCTTCTCCTCCACCCTGCCGCCCCTCACCCCGGCTCTCTTAGGCTGTGCCCTGTGTTTATCTCCCTCCCCTCTCTCAGCTTTCCTGTTGGGCTCAGAAGGCTCCACTTCCCTGCTCTCTGGATCTCATCAGCCACCACTGCTGCCACCCCTGTACTGCCCAGGCACACACACACACGCACACACACATACACACACACACACATACACACACACATATGCACACACACACATGCACTTGCACTTACACTTGCACGCACACACACACACACACTTGTATACATGCACACACGTAAATACACATACAGTATGCACACATACAGATGCACATACATATCAACCTAACATAAATCCATACACACACATACACACACACATACACACACACATACACGCACACACAGCCACTCTTAACACCACCGCCTCAGTGTGTCTCCAAGCGGCTGTATGTACATCGTGGAGAGAGAGCTGGAGCATGAGCAATGCATTTTCACTCCCCCTTGTGAGCGGGTTCATTATCTGCCATAAAAAGACCTTTTAAGAAAGCAATAGATCTACCTTCCCTATCAGTGTGAAAAAAAGCCTTTTGCTCCCTGCTAAAGACGGTCATGTTCGAAGAGGCTCACTGAGCGCATGTTGGAGAGAGAGAGGGAAAGTGAGCAGTATGAGAGAGAGAGAGAGAGAGAGAGAGAGAGAGACATGCGTGTTTATCTAATGTGATGTATTCAGGGTCTGACATTGGCTGCACCTTGGATAAGGTCATGCAGAGGTAGAGAGCTGTGCTGTGGGTCTCTCTTTTGAGAAAGTGAAGGGAGCTTGGATTTGGTGTGCGTGTGTGTGTGTACGTGTGTGTGTGTGTGTGTATGTACTTTGGTTTGCTTCTGCTCAGGAGCTCTTTTTGTCCAGCCTGACACCCCCCCCCCCACCCCTCTTCTCTTGGCCCACTATGGGCTCTATGGTCTCGGGCGAATGCCTGTCCTCTCCTACCCCACTCCCCCATTTCCTCTCAGGGTTTAGATAAGTGATCAAGGAGCCACTCTAATGAAGTGCCAGCCTGATTAGATTGAAGTCACTCTTGACTCTTCGGCAGGCGAGGGGGGACAGACTATCAGGGCTGAAAACACTTCCTTTTGGAAGTGCAGCGGGATCCCACACCTACGCGTCTGTGGCTCCTGCCTTAGACTCTCGTTCTTTTTCTGTCACACACACAGACACATACAGTGTAGACACACGCACACATGCGCCTAGTACACAAACACACACACACACTCACAGTCACATATACAGAGGAAGAACACAAGTCATATTTAAGCATATACACTTTGACAGTATAATCACACTGCCATATGTGAAAACACGCGAGGCAAAATTGGGCAGCAATCTTTGCAGCGAAGGAAATACAATAAAATCCCAGCCCGTGGACACATAGTCATAACCTCAGATACTTTGGAATCCCTAGTGCCTCCATCTCTGTCTGCGGGCCTCGGTTGCAATCAGTCGAAGATGAATTGGATACGGATGTTTGGGGGCGAGAGGACTTTTAATAAAACAGACAGGATGAAGCATGGCCCTTTTGGGTTTAGGGTGCCAGGGTGCTCATCGCTGGAGCTGAAAGGTGGAACAAAAGGGCGAGGGCCTCGGCTGATGCCTTGGGAGCCAAAAAAAGAGGAAGGAGGGTTGGTGGGGGGAGGATTGAAAGACACACAGGCCAAGAGACACAAACCCGAGAGAAGATTTTGGCACGGACTGTCCCGAGACGCGGCTTCAATCAAAACAGAGCCGCACACAGCAGCCAATGAGATCTGTTAGCAATCCCGGCTCTTAATTGCTCGTCAGCAGGGGCGATTGACTGAAGGCGAAAGGATTGGACGGGGGCCCCCCAGCCTCATGTTGCTTGTCACGCTCTTCAGAATTGTCTCTTTGCAATCGGAGTAAAAACACATCGACTGAAGGAGCTTCAAAATCCCTGCAGCCAACTGAACGGCTTGAGCTCTGATCAATGCACTCTATGGGAATAGAACAGCCAATAATATATCTCTGTTTACTCCTTTGAGAAGTCTTCTAAGATAAAAGCATAGCCTTTTATCTCAGACAAATATATACAATCATGCACCATCCGAACATGAGTTCTTTCAACATCTTCCCAGTAGAATAAAAGGATTGGCTCTGATTTGTTTCGTTTATGACCTTGATTGATCATCAAGGAAGCAGACTGACTTTTTATAACATTTCAATTCAATCAGAGCTGTGCCTAACCTCTATATTCATGTGAGAGGGATTTACTTAATCGGATAACCACATGCTAATGAAGCCAAACTCTCGACCTTTTATATGAAGTCAATGCTCTACTCAGCAAGTTGTTTATTCATCTTTGGCAAGGCACATACTTAGATATAAAAAAACATTTTTTTCATACTTTTGTGTATTTTTCTTGGTGTGTGGGGGATGTACATGTGTCTGTGTATGTGTGTGTGTGTGTGTATGTTTCAGTGTTTCAACCATGAGGTTATGTCTTACCGGTGAGCAGGCAGTGTTCCAAAAAGAGACGTTTTAAGGCTAACTGCACTATAATCCATGGGGATCATTAGATGGCCTGCATCTTTATGGGAAATGCCAGCCTGTTTGCTTGCTGAAGCTGTGGGTGGCAAACTCCTCTTGCCTTGGCAGCAGCCCAAATTAGGGCTCATAGGCTTCATCCCTTACCTCCAGGTAGCCAGTGAGGTTGAACCGCCCGCATGGCCTCCCTGAACGCCAGAGCTCGGGTTGCTGTCCTGAAGCAGCAGGGGTGGCGGTTGGAGTAATTTTAATTATACAGCGCTCGTTCACTTGCTTGCTCGTTCGCTCACATCAGCCGGCGCGGTTGTAGCGAGGGCATTAGCGGTGCTGAGCTCTTAATGACACCCCCAGGATCCGACTGCGATTCTGACTCTGACTCGAGACCCGCCACCATCACCACCACCGCCGCCGTCGCCGCAGCAGCAGCAGCAGCGTCAGTTTTTCCACTATGCAGTAGGTTCCCCTGAAACTTTTCAGTTTCTTTTTCTAATATAACCTCTCTGTTTATGTTACTGGTTGGCTGGCTGGGGTTTTTGATACAGCTTGTGTCTGCCTGTACCAATCTGGAGCCTACATGCCCCCCCATTCCCCAACCAGGCTGCCGCCGGTGGAGCACACGGTTGGCTCATTCAGTGATGGTGATGAAAACATGCCAGCGGGCGCGTCGTCAACACACCTCCCCCTTCCCACCACCATCACCATCAGGGAAGGAAGAGCGTTGGTGCAGTCTGTTTGGAGGGCTTTAGCAGTGGTGGTGGTAGAGAGGGTGGATTAGGCTAGCAAGTTTTTTTTTTCCTTTGTGATGTCAGAACCCGTGTAAGTGGAAAGAACTGCGTTTGCCACCGCCACTTTCCACTCATTGCTCAACTCGTACTCGTCAGAAGTGGGAAGGGTGGGATGCCAGTGGGTATTAGCACATATTAAATAACAGAGCGGGACCTTACAGCATCATCTAATAGCTTCTAATAACCATTTGCTTTCCAGCCCAGAGTCTGTAGGTAGGCAACTCAGTGGCACTAGCTATACGTTTGTGTGTGTGTGTGTGTGTGTGTGTGTGTGTGGCCCTGGCCCTGATCTCTGTAATGCTTTTGTTTGTCTCAGACAGACCCCACTACTCCACACAAGACAGTCTGGCATCACAATGACCATCTCTGCTGGCCCTGGTTCTCTTTAAGGGTATTATTCCGATGAATGGAGTCCAGTGAGTGCCCAGCTACCAGCATATCCCCTTTATTGTTTTTACTCGTCTTTTCAGCTCCACGGCCTGTTGGGCCATGGTTGTCATGGCAACCCGAGGTTGCCGTGGTGCGGCGCAATTTTAATGATTGTATGTTGTTGTTGTTTTTTTTTTCTTTCTTTTTTCTTTTCTCTGTACTTTGGGGAAATTGTGTGTGTAGTAATTAGTTACTGTAAATGTCAGGAAGACTGCCGTGTAGTGATTTGCACTGCTCCCTAAGCTCTGTAGTTTATTAAAAGCTGATGGTGTTTGCTTCCTCTGTTGGTTGTGGGTACAGCAGTGTGTAACTCTGTGTGTGTCTGTTAGTGAAAGTGTGTGTGTGTGTTATTTATTTATTTTTTTTTTTGCTCATAATTGGACACTATATTCAGTAGTGCAGTATCTGCTGACACTGGAAAGCCATAGGTTGTTGACAGGTTGAACACGAGTCAAATTATCCATGGAGAGGCAAATATATTGCAAATTGCAAAGGTGAAAAATGACAATGAGGCCTCCTGGGGAACATACCCTGGAGCATGTTCCAGGTCTTTCCAAAAAAAAAACGTCACTGCCAAAGCCTCAATTTTTCTCTCCTTTTCTCTCGCGCTCTTGGATTTCTGTAATAAGCATCCCAGTCAGCACAGCCTTTCTGCTGTTCTGGGCGAGCTCAAGCTATTTCGGGATAATCACTTTTGCCATTTTAGCGTTTGTCGCAAAGAGTGAATGACAGAAAAATTGCTGCTGGCAGAGTTCTCCAAAGGTGGGTTCTCTCGACAACAGCACGTAAAGCAACAACAACAGACCTAGGCCCCGGACCGTACTTCCAATCCTTTAAGCACACATCCAGGGCTCTGGCCCCACTGGAGTCATCAGTAGACCTGCATTCACATTCACTTGTTTACTGGCCCTTCCCCAAGCTCCATGGGCTGTGGACCAAATCGTTCCTTGGAGATAAATGCCATAAAAGTTCAGGTGAAAGCTTAATAAAACAAAAAATCCTTCCAACACCAGGCCCTGGCGCCAGAAATTAAATATAAGCAAACATAGACAAACAGTCGGGTTTGTTTATTCATTTTCCTCTTTCTCCTGTGGACCTTCTCACATGTTGTCTAGACTTTTCAACTTCCTTGCGACTTGTTTTCCTCACGGCTGTTTGGCCATGCCAGAGGAGTGTCCCCTAACGCGGCCAAGTAGAATGGCTCCCGTTACAAATGCCCGGCTGTCTAAGCCCCACTGTGCTAAGGTTCCCTGACACCCTAGGCTTTGTGATGGTAAAACTCCGTCCTGAAAGAAGAGGACCTCCCGTCGGGGTCATACACATAACAGCATTGTACGTGAATTGACTCCTCATGTCGGATTAGTTAGTTAAATACAGTGATCCTTTCCCCTATATAAGCACAGTGGTGACATTTAGCGCATTTTAATGCTGGGCCAATAAATGAGCCACTAAGCTTCCTATTCAGTGTCTTAGACTTTTTTTTTTTTTTGCTTATCCCGGAGTTTCTTTGCTGTGACAGTCATCTCCAGCATACTTGGCAAACATGAACAAAGAGGGAGAAGTCTTTCACTCTCGTTCTGTGAGATTCCGACATGCTGTGCGGATCTCAACGCCCATCCCCAAAACTTAAAAAAAAAAAAAAACATGACATTTTGTTTTGTGAGGAGAATAGATGGCATTAAAGTATTCGCACAGTTGTCTGGAAGGGAAGCAGGCCACCGGCTAGTGAGAGAGGCAGCGGGACTGCTGCCGCACATGTGCTTACAACTCCAGCACCAGCAGAATGTATGCACCGCGCACACCCTGCCAGGCCAGTGAAGGGGAGAGCTTGCTCGTCTTGGCAAGTGCTGCTGCAAAATAAATACGTGTAGGGAAGAAAAAGAGAGAGAGAGAGAGATAGAGAGAGAGAAAGAGAGAGAGAGAGAGAGTGCTGGGATCCAAACCAGAAACCAAGGGCTGTGTTGGTTTTTTTTTTTATTTTCCTCTGTCACGCACAAGGGCTGAATCACAGCTCAAGAGAAACCAAGGAGGGAGACAGCAGGAGAGAAGGACAGAGGGAGGGAGAGAGAGAGTGAGAGAGAGGGAAGAAGGGGGAGTGAAAAGGAGGGGGTGAAAGAGTAAGTGAGGGAGGGAAAAAAGAGGTAGGAGGAGGAGGAGGAAGAGGGGGGCAAACTGAAAGAAAGTTTGAAAAAGTGAAACGGGTGAGAGGAGTGGTGGGGGTGGGGGGGTTGGGGTAAGAAGAGTAAGGCGAGGGGGAGAGAATGGAATATAAAAATAGGTCCTGGAAGGGAGCGCTGGTGTCTCGATGAGGCCGCCTACTAACCTCACAGGCGCCACACTCCCCAGCTCACCCAAGCCCAGCGAGCAGGAGGGGCCCCCACCACAAAGCCAGGCGGCTGCCAAAGGCCCGCCGCTACGCTCCTCTACTCTCCTCTTCTCTTCTCTTTCTCTCCTCTCTCTTCTCTCTTTTTTCTTCTCTTTTTTCCAGCTCTTCCACAGCCTTTGATTTCACCTTCTCTCTGTCTCCCTTCTTCTCCCATCTCTGTGCTTGGGGTCCTCAGGCAGCTGAGTCCGTGCTGGAGATAACATGGCCACTCCTCAGTCAAAACAGAACAGAGTCGTGCAAGGCTCCCTCTTCTCTTCACCCTCCCTCTCTCCTCTCCTCTCCTCTCCTCTCTTCCTTTTGTGAAGCAGCTGGACTCCTCCGCGGCACATGCTGGCTGGGACAGCTGTAATCCACTTAAACGGTGTCCACACAGCGACGGGCGGTGCCTTGGCCAGCGGCGGAAGTGTGTCCTGCAAGCTGGAGGCCCTGCAGAAAATGCTGACACTGACATGGCAGTGTCAGTGGCGCAGTCTGTAGCGCTCACCCACACCTAGTGGCAACAGTCACCGGGTGTTGTAGATGGGAAAGAGGGCACCCATTCAATATGGGTTAGGCATTGGTTACCAAACATTGGTGTGCCAACCAAAATGCTCAGATTGAGTGAAGAATAAAGGGGCGCACTGACCAAAATGCTTAGTCGGAATGTGGAATAATTATCTTTCTGTGCCTAATTTCAGTTTTCCAATAGTAAATCATTGCATCTGTGAACCAATAAACATGCAGTTGCCTCATTGGCTGAAGTAAAGTGCAACTTCTGGTGCCTTCACATTCATACACGTGGAGATTTTTCTGGCAGAGAGAGGCAATGACAAAGAGGACGTACATGTACGTGTCCTTGCTCCAGGGAGGCAAATTACTCATCGCCTAGCAATTACTCTTTCATGCACAGTAGCCGCTTTTCCTTTGTCATTACCGTGTTTTAAGTAGTACTTCAATGAATGCCACCGAAAATTACCGAAGGAAATTGCAGGTCTACAGTAATGCTAGGGCATTCATTATCTGCATCCACGGAGGCACACTTTGGGACGATCAGCCTTTTTTTTTTTTTTTTTTTTTTTGC
>JAVQKI010305213.1:0-12012 GCA_036025975.1 Nematalosa erebi
AAAACCCCCCGGCGTTGGGGGGGTTTTTTTTAAGATTTGCGGTGTGTTTTTTTTTGGGTTGTTTTTATTTTAAAAAACTTAAAAAACCCCAACCCACCCCCCCCCCCCCCCCCCCCCCCCGATGCTTCCTCCAGCACACACTGACAGCAGCCCCCCACCCCATCCCCCAGACATTTACACCCCCGACCACACACACATCCTCTCCAACACATGCCCCTACGTGTTTGATACCCCCTACCCACACCATCACAGTCCCTTGCCCATATTCCTCCATACCTCCACACCTCACACAACCAACACAACACAACCTCCACAACCGCCACACCCTTATATGTGTATCTGTATGACCCCCACACCCCCATACCTAAAACAACGCAACCTCCGCCCCTGACCCTTGCCAACTGCACCCTAATAACTCCGCCCCTGAACCTTGCCAACTGCACCCTAATAACTCCGCCCCTGACCCCTGCCAACTGCACCCTAACAACTCCGCCCTCTCCCAATCACACCTGCCTGCCTCCTGTCCTCCACCTCCACAGCCCTTAGCCAGCTGACCCCTCTCAACACATGCACTTCTCCTCAACACATGCACTTCGCGCATGTCACCCCTGCCCCTGCCCCTGCCCCTGCCTCTGCCTCTGCCCCTGCCCCTGCCTCTGCCTCTGCCTCTGCCCCGTGCTGAGTTGATTGCTAGGTTAAGTGTCGGCCGGCCGCTTACCTGTCAGCTCGTCCCCACATTGAGGTTCAGGTGGGACTGCTGGCTCCGCCCTCTCCTCCCCCCTGAGTCGCTGTAGCTCCGCCTCCAGCTCGCGGATCCGCTGCTTCAGTTTGACACAATTGGGGCAGAAAGAGGTGGAGGCCTCGCCCCCTTCCTCGCCCTCCTCCCTCTTCAGGGTGCCCAGGTCCAGCCCCCCCTCCCCCAGCTCCAACGGGACCAGGGGCTCCTTGAAGTCCTGCTCCAGCAGGGGCTGGGTGGTGCTGTGGGAGGAGTGGAGGTGGTGGCTGGGGGGGATGCGGGTCCTCCTCAGGGGGAAGGTGCTGTTGAGGGCCGAGGCCTCCAGAGATGCTTCCAGCACATCTTTAAAGATGAGGTCGATCTTCTTCTTCTTGGCCTGCGGCTGCCCGTCCCCCTCCTCCGTGCCGTGCTTGGGCGGGCCCCTGCGGCCCTGGAGGGCGGACCTCAGCACAGGCCCTTTGCCATTGTCTGGGCTCTGGACTGCTTCCTCACATTTCACAGCGCCTGCATAATAAGAGGGACATTATGCTTGCGGATAATACTTCGCAAAGACAAGAATTTCTGAATGTCTCTTGTAGATACACATAACTGCTAACACAAAAAACAACCCAAATTGCTAAAGTTCTGACAAAGTCTAATATTGAGACCAAGCACAACACTCACCTTAATTCCCCATTCTCAGGAACTTTTCTTCAGGAAAATCTTAATGTTGCTGCTTTAAATGTTAACTGTCCAGCTGATTGACCTTTTGAGAACTGAGATGAAGTCTGGGACTAGATTAACGTCCAATGGAATGACATGAGAGTGAGGGATTACACAGCTCAACGGCTGCTCAACACCATTAAGTATTTTAGGGGCGGTGGTAGCGAAGTGGTTAATGGGCAGGTTCGGTGCGTAACACTGAGAGCCTTGCTTTCTGATCGTTTCTGATGAAAACCAATGGTTAAGATTGGTTGGACACTGGTTGGAGTGGCACTAGTCTACCTACATACTGTCACAATGATTAAAAAGTCGTTTGGCTTTGTCTTTCTATCATTTTTTAAATGTTGCAAATGGCGACATAGCACTTCTCAATAGCCAAGTTATTCACGTAATTTATTTACGAGCAAATTACAAGTTTTCTGCCAGCCAATTGTTCGGTTTGCTCGTGAACTTTTCCTGATGATTTCAAAATTTTATTGTAATGTAGGCCTTGCAATTGGGGAGTCCTTCCACTGTATCCAAAACAACAAGTATTTTACAAAGCTTGCACTGTGAACTAGTATGTTGCTAACTATACCTACAGTGGTTAGCAAGAAGCCAAAACAAAGCGAACTGCCTAACTACAGGCTTGAGCTATCCGTGGGGTCTCCGTCCGTCAGACAGATGCTTTAAAAAATTGGGGATGTCTTCGTCAGCCATCGTAGAGCATGTTGGAGAGGATCCATGACATCGAAGAAGGGTTTGTATGTCTGCGTATTGATTAAACTGGCCTTAACTCACCTGTGTCCAGGTTGCGGAGGATGCTGTCCTGGGAGATGCCCTGGAGTCTCCTCAGGTAGTCTGGACTGTACCACACACGCAGCCGCTCCCCACACCTCAGCCGCCGGCACACACGGAAGTAGACGTGCTCCCCGCGCTGGAAGGCACTCAGATTCTGCTCCGAGCTGTCTGACGAGCTCCGAACAAACCTGCCCCCACCCCAAAAAAGGCAGACAAGTATGTAAGCAGTACATACACAAGAAGAGCAGCGACAGAAATCAACTAACATCTCCATCCGCTTCGATGAGTTGCCTGCACCATGTGGGGCAGCCGTGGCCTTAGGCTGGTCACCGAGAGGTGACTGGTATGATCCCTGACCAGGAAAATGTGGGCAGGGAAGTGGTTGAATATCTGGCTGAGTGCAATCTGTATTCCATTCAGTAGCTTGGCAGCAGCCTCTCTCCCAGCAAGAGGGCTTGGTGATGCTGAGGCTGAAGAGCCTGATTCTCACAGTGCCACTCCTGTTGTCAGGTGAGAGTGAAAACATTCCCTGTGGAGCAGGGACATGGATCTTCCAATCCCACACACTTGTTTTCTCATTTTCTTGTCAAAAACAGGTGTTTTTGGTAAAACCAACCTATGCTTTACTGCCGATTACTAAAGAACAGAAAAGTGTAGAAACAAACTATTTTTCTGATGAAAGAAGAGTCTACTCTTTCTGTTGGTCGTTTCGGTGTTTACATAGTTATAGAACACAATTTTCTGTGGGTCTTGAAAAATCATCAATAATCCTCATAAATGGGGCTCTGCTCTGAAAACTGTGTGTGTGTGTGTGTGTTACAAACTGGATGCTAAAATGTAACGGCTTCCTTAAATGTAAACATGTAAAAACTATGACACACTAGACAATGTGTCGTCCATGACATTGTCAGTGGATGTGTTTGATTTCCAAAATCAAGCTCTAACGCATGAGCCATTGATTGCCATTCCGCATACGCCAGAGAAACTTCAACGTATCATGGTCGGTACACACGACTACGTGCTGCGAGGCACCCAGATACACCTCAAAGTGTTGGACAGCAAGGACTAGGGCTAATGCCTCCTTCTCTATAGTTGAATAAAACCACTGTGGATGGTTAAATTTCTTCGAGAAATAGCAAACAGGATGGTTAATACCATCAACACCGAGCACCATAGTCACCATAGTCACATGCGCACCATAGTCACCATAGTCACTTGCGTCGACAGAAAGAGAGAAAGGCTTGGAAAAATCTGGAGCTCTCAACGCTGGAGTAGCAATCAAGAGACTTTCAATCAAGAGGACTTTAGATTTTCAGAGGCTTTGCTACATTGTTCAGACCAAGTATACGGAACCTTTGGACCACCACAACAACCGTGGAAAAGTTTTTACAAAACGCCAGTAATAGCCCCCACCCTCCCACCAAATACACATTTCACCAAATTCATAGTAAGACTAGCAGATGATGGATGGTGGGAAAGTTCTTGAATTTGAGCACAGTGACTTGACCAGACAGAACTGTAGAGTACAACATTATCTAGGAAAGCCCCACAATTAGACATACCCGACAACACCGCATCAATCAGCCGCTGGAAAGCAGCAGGAGCATTATGCAATGTGAAAGCCATGACGACAATATGACAAGAAATCATCTGGGGTCACAAATTCAGAGATTTCTTAGGCTCTACTGGTTAGCGGTATTTGCCAATAACCTTTCAGCAAATTGAACTTGCTCACAAAAACAGCTGACCACACGGTCAATGCAGTCATCCACGCGCAGAAGAGGAGAGCAGTCAGATTACAGCATTGACACGGCGGTCAGTGCAAAATCGAAATGTGTGGTCAAGTTCTGCAACTAAAAGTTGCTATTGCAACAACTACAAATTCTCTAAACAGAGGCTTTCGTCAAAATTTCAATCTTAACCATTGTATTTCATCATAAACGATCAGAAAACAAGGCTTTAAGTCTTAAAACCAAACTTGTCCTTTAATGGGAACCGCAGAGCCCACATCAACGTCATGCTCAAAGGCATGTGTTTGCTTCGGCACATCCCCAAACAGCTCAGGAAACTGATGGACCATTTCCAAAGTGTCAGCGCTCTGACTCTGAGAAAGGTGAGGAAGGTGATCATCAAGCCCAGAGAGCATGGCAGTGTTGTTTAAACGCCCTTCAACAACCGCACAACTTGGGCTACCCTGAACATCGTCATCACCCTCTACCACACCAGAAATCAGCACCACCCCATCAGTAGACAGCGCCGAATTAGCAGACAGCCCAATCGTTACCAATCTCCAAGCAGTACTTACATAACATGCTTTTCAATGATTGGTGAAAATGCTCCCTCTTTCGAGATGAAAAGCACTAGACACATTGTGCTGGATGCAGGCAAACAACCGAGAGGTCAAATTTGACCAACGATCAGTCTGTGTAACTTTAGGCAGACCAAACAACGAGGAGAATTTAACGAGCTCCTTAAGCACAGCATTGGTGGTAATGGTCCGCAGAGGAAAAGCAAAAGAGTTGCTGCACACATCATTGTCAATAAATAGTGATACCCACCCCTCGAACAAACAAGTGGGCCAACAACATCTGCAATGACAGTATCAAATGGTTGGCCAAGCACAGGAATAGGATACAAGAGCACAGGTGGAATCCTTTGATTGGGCTTGCCAGCTAGCTGACAAACAGGACAGGTCTTACAAAAACGAATGACATCACGCCTGAGCCCTGGCCAGAAAAAATGGTGATTGATATGATGAAACCGTCATGAGCTCCACTTAAAACCTTACCCCTGTATTTAGTAGGCAGCACAATCTGAATGCAATCTTTCCCCTACTCTGGGACATGACAAGGCCTCCACTTCATCAAAACCCCGTCTCTGAAAAACAAACACTGCGGCTCTTTATCAGGGTCGACATCTGACGCAGTCAGCTGCAGCAGAGGAGCAAGCATCACGTCAGCCTTCTGAGCAGATATCAACTTTTCCCGAGACAAACATAAAGAGTCTTCGTCTTTCCCTGAGCTTGGACAGGCACAGGACCAGTGGTAGAGGAAGGAGACATACTATCTGAATCAACATTAACGAGAAATGAGTCAGACAAATCGACAGGAGCGTCAACAGCGGAGGCTGAAGGTGAAGGCTCATCAGATGCTGAGCGCCTTGCCATAGCACGAGTTACTGCACAGGCTGGAAACACGTAAGGGTATCTCTGTACACACTCATGAACACAAGAAGAGTCAGGGGCAGATACTTGGGGCAACACATCAGAATTGTCTTTGGCCCAGACATTGCATTTGGTAATGTCATTCCCCAAGATAAATGTCACCACAGGAACTGGCAGTGAACTACGAACACCAACAACAACGCTTTCTGTGACAAGATCAGATTTTAATTCAATTCGATGGAATGGAACATTAACTGAGCCCATTTCAGACCCATGGACAAGAACACTAGTCCCTGTCTTCCAGTCCTCTGGGGACTTTGAGGAAGTAACGATGTGTGTGTGTGTGTGTGTGTGTGTGTGTGTGCCTGGGTGATATGTGGTAATATGAGCTCTGACCTGAAGACAGTTGGCAGTCAGGGAGTTTAAAAGGAACAGTTTTCTATTCAGATATTTGTGCCAGCACACGTTCCCAACACAACAAACAGAGTAACCAAACAAACACACACCTCATCCAGTTGGCCTTAGTCTCATCACTGCCATCGATGCATTTATAAGTGTTCTTGTCCACGATCTGAAAAGAAAACACTATTTTGTAGTTAATCTTGTAAATTCCAGATTTTTATGACTAAAGGTTTCGTAACACTTTATTTGAAGCGGTTTACATAAGGATGACAGACACCTGTTATGAACATGACATGACATGTGTCATAAACATTAATGACATTTTATTGATGTTTATGACTGTTGTCATTAAGGGTCATTTGTTTTTTGTAAGGTCTGCATTCCAAAGTCTGCGTTTCAAAAACTGAAGGACACTTCAGGACAATAAATTAAATGTCATTAATGTTCATGATAGGTGTGCTGTCAGGTTTATAACAGGCTTGTGTCACCCTTATTTAGACCCCTTAAAATAAAGTGTTACCAAAGCTTTATGTGGAATTCAGAAGCATGTGTAAATCCACCTTAAAGTCCTTAAAGTTATGAAGAACTTAAATATAAGAATGGTCAGTTAAATAGACGGAAATAAATAAATACAAATCTAAATCACTACAGAAATATATAAATCTGAATAAATACAATAAATCTCAAGGGTTAAAGAAGCACTCAGCAACTCTGGTTTTCTTTTTTTGTGTTGCTGTTGCATTAGCCTGGCCAAAAGCTGTAGGGGGAGCTCCTACCTACACCTGTACCGACCTTCTGCACCTGTTGCCAGCGACGAAGCTGCCACGCAGGTACCCTACTTGCATAGGGTCTCTTTAAATAGGAAGTCCAAGATACAGACATTTTTGCCTGCACACTTGTCTAGCGTTTTCCCATTTCACGTTTGTGATTCTCGTTGCCTGTTTTTATTAACCGAGGGCTGGCTTTCCACTTCACGGTCTCTCTCAAGCGCAGCATGACTTCCTTTGAAGGTCCTTGTGACTGTTCATAACTTGAACTTCGGTGATGCTAGGATAACTGAGCTAAACTCTAAAAGCAATCGCCAATTTACTTTAGCTTTACTATTCTTTTAAGTACTGTTATTGTAGTGATATTGCATCTATGTATGTTATAGGATAAGAGAGGTGTTATTAATTAATACAATGAATTACAAGACTTTATTCATGAATGTCAGTAGTAACTGACATATTACACACCTTAAAAACCCGGGTAAAAGGACTATATTTTATTTATTTTGAACTTTGTCTTGAAACTTGAATTATTCTCTTATTATTTTATTTATTTGGTTTAATTATCATTCTTTGACATTATTTCTGTTCAGACAGAGAGAGAAGATACAATTCAGAGTATTAACCTTTTTATGAATTGTTTTGGCTTTTTCTGCACTCCTGGCCTAAACTAGAGGCGCCTCCTTGTATGTCTTTTAGTAAAGCAGAGAGGTGCTACACGTGTTTGACATGTCCATGATCAGAGAGGAGCTACACGTGTTTGACATGTCCCCTGATCAGAGAGGAGCTACACGTGTTTGACATGTCCCCTGATCAGAGAGGAGCTACACGTGTTTGACATGTCCCCTGATCCCTGATCCCTGAGGCCAAGCCCAGCACCTACCACCCAGGAGAAGGAGCTGGAGGACTGCTCATGGGACAGCAGCTCTCCCTGGTAGGGGCCAAACAGCGCCCCCCTGGGGATGTCTTGATCCACGCAGCACACGTCCACCTCCCCCCCCTCCCGGACCAGCTCGATGCCCGAGGGCACGGTGAGCGCCGCCCGGCCGCTGACACCCAGGTCCACAGGCGTGTCTGGCACAAACACAGGCGGGCCGTGGGACGGACACTCCTCCAGAAAGACCTCTTTACACTCTTCACAGACTACACACAAACACAAACACACACACACAGAGTTAACTAGGCTCTGCTTCACAGTCTACATAAATATGCTGACAGCACTAATTCATGTGGCTGTTTTTCACAATGATTTGGAATCCAGATCAGCACCGAGACAAAGTGCACGACCAGAATGAATTTGTGTTCAGCTCAAACTAAGGAAGAATGATTAGGAGTCATGACAGTAGTTTAAATATTTCTGTCATCTATACAAGATCTTAGCAAACAGAAGAATGCAACTCTAGATGGACGTAATTATTGCAATGCTGCATGAGACTCGAAACCATAGCAAGGCAAATATGAGCGCTGATCAAAGCTAAATATGGCCCAGTGAAGTACCAATGAAGCACTCTGAGGAAATAAAAGGTTTCTTACACCAGAAATCCACAGACTGCTGGCTCTCTGAGCTGCAGCCCTCCTGGTCCACTTGAAGCTTTCTGCTGGAGTCCTCGTTAGGCTGGTCTCTTCTGCAGAGGAGATGAGGAGGAGGAACAGCAAATCAAGCTGCAGCTCTTCACCAAACATGCCATCAACACATCACTAGACCCAAGCCCCTCCCCAAACATGCCATCGACACATCACTAGACCCAAGCCCCTCCCCAAACACCTAAGAACTGACTGCTAAAAACAGACCCTGTAGTGGCAAAAGCAGAGTGCACTGATCCTAATGATGGCTGAAGACCTTTGCATAGTGCAGGCTACTGTGGAATGAATTTCTCAAAGGCTAACATATGACACAGCATACAGACAGCACACCCAGCGTCCCCACCTGCTGGAGCAGTCAGGGCTTTTCTCTGGAGATGGAGGAGCCCTGAGGAAGGGGGGGTCAGCCATGTTGGGATGCACTGGGGCCCTCAAAGCACCGGCGCATCACCTGGGGGGCCTAGAGTAAGCATCGCTGTCTCTCTAACACACACACACACACACACACACACACACACAGAGTTTCACATGACTAATGTGACACGGCACTGACTAACACAGCAGTCTGGAGGGAAGAAAAACAAATACTCAATAGATGAGGCTCTTCACTCCTTCACACACACACACACACATACACACACACACACACACACACACACAGTTTCACATGGGGCTCTTCACTCCTTCACACGCACACACACAGACACACACACACAGTTTCACATGGGGCTTTTCACGTCTTCACACACACTTGATTTGTTCCTGACATTAAGCACAGGCAATACTGTAAGATGTCATTGGAACATATTGAATCTTCCAGTCTACCATATTGCATAGCCTGTTGTTATCTTGCACTGCCTTGCTTGACATGACTTTGTGGCTGCATTTGAAATACTGATCCAAGATCTGGTTGAGAAAAGAAGCGCCATTAAGCTGCCCAGCCGACTATAGTCTGCTGCCCCCTTCTGGACTGTCGCGATGCTGCTGACGGCCGAGAAAACCCCGACATCCAAAATATTTGGTCTGCAAAACTGAAGCATGATTGGCTCTTCTTATCATAAAACAGACTACGATTGGTCCTTATTACCGTCACTCAGACCAGACTGTATATTGCATTGACGACAAGCTCGAAGGGAAACAAATGGGGCAACATTGATCTCAGAAAGCAAACTTGCATTTTGCCTCTAAAGTTTTGTTGTTGCTGCGAAACAATCGGTAAACTCTGCAATGGATCTGGATCCATCTCGAGTGGTTATGGGCCCCTGACAGCTATGCGTCAACACAAGATTTCCTCGATTCCAGTCTGCAGGCAATTGGCAATTTGCCTAACGCTTTCGGAAGCCATTTTCATTGGCCACATTGGCTAGTAGGACTAGCTCACCTTCTGTCGAGTCCGCAGTCCGTCGGGGGGTCTGTGCAGGACTTTCTAATGCACGACCCCGGAGCTTTGCGCGCGGTCAATCCCGTCGCGGACGCAGTGGCAGTGTTAGCATTTACTAGTCCCGGGCGATGTAAAGTTTATCATTTCACATTATTGTAACGAGTCAGCTGCTTCTCTCTGCTTTGACCACCATCTTTTTATTACAGGAAATGACATGGAAAACGGAAGAAAGCAACTTGAGTGTACAACCGCGGACTTATGATAGATGGAGAATAAATTCAGCCCCCCCACCCCATCTGAATGTTAAAGCGAGTTTGGAGGTCTAGCTTACAGGTCTCAGCACTCCAAAAAGTTCAAACTTGGGCACCGTTGGTAAGAAGAGGTCATAACACGCTCATACTAGGCTATAAATTTCACAATATCTGAAACACTAAGATATATTTTTGGTATGAAAAAGTGAGAGGTGGTCTGGTGAAATGCTTTGGAAAATACAAGTCATTGGTGGTTGGCTGTTAGTTGCACTGAAGTGCGTCGGTCAGCGGTGCTGTGAAGAGTTCCAACCAATTGAAAATTCCAAAAACCCAGGAGTGTTTTAAATGCGAAGATGGACAGGTGTAATAGATCACAACAAAAACAAACATGTTTCATTTTAACAATTTATTAACAAAATGATAAAATAAATAAATACAAATTGATCAAATGCTCCTAATATCAACTTCTCCCCGCGTTCCCTACAGTATTTTCTAAACACTGCATACAAATAACTTATCACAGAGAAGGCTCAACACAGGCGAGGTAAGAAACCTAGCGCTTCACTCACAATGTCAGGCCAACGCAAAACAAGAAGAAAGAGATCTGTGACAGAAACAAGTCCAAAAATAATCACACTTCTTATCTCTTTAAAATCATCATGAAAAAATACAAACAATTTTACAAATATTGAGATCGTGTAATAAACAATTTACACATAGTTTAGCACACCAGGTGAGCTGTGTTTTGTAATTCATATAGCTACACCAGGTCAGCTGTTTTGTAATTCATATAGCTACACCAGGTGGGCTGTGTTTTGTAATTCATATCGCTACACCAGGTGAGCTGTTTTGTAATTCATATCGCTACTATGCATCCCCAACTGTGTGGAAACAAAGTGGAAGAGTTTTCAGATTTTTTTTTCTTTCTTTTTTTTTTTGCACACTTTACATTAAAAGTCAATAGTGTGTACTGCAGACGAGGTAACACACTCTCTCAGGTGTATAACAGTGGGCACATCCACAGTATTACAACAATATCAGATGAAATGCATCAAGAATACTAGAAGGCCACAAGAATGACAGACATGGGCACATAAGCAGAGGGTGTGGAATGTAGTCAGATATGCCATTTGGAAAAGAACCAAGACATGGAGCCTAAATGCACTGGCCAGACGAGAGGCTTCATATTTCAGCAGGCCATGAGTCCCCCAGCCCAGAGCCACAGCCCTACCCCTGGCCATGAGTCCCCCAGCCCAGAGCCACAGCCCTACCCCTAGCCATGAGTCCCCCAGCCCAGAGCCACAGCCCTACCCCTGGCCATGACCCCTGGCCGTCACATCTATACCTTGGCCATGACCCCCAGCCTGACTGCTCATCCCCACACACAGCTCAGGCAGTAGCCCTGAAGAGGGCCAGGTGCCCCTCACTCTGCATGTGACCGTGGCTTTAAGTAAAACAATAAAACAGGCTGGGCCTCCAAATGTCAAGTGATATGTATTTAAAAAAAAAAAAAAAAAAAGCAGAAAAAAACAAAACAAAGCAAAACCCAATATAAAAGGCGTCTAACAGAAAAAGAAGAAATGCACATTAGGGATCTCTTTGGGTATACTGGAGTCATCACAAATTCAATTGTTAAAAGGAATGTGTGGCTGTTTCTCTTTAAATTTATTTAAAAATACAACAAATGCACTCCACAAGACCAGACTCAAGAACCCCCCACCCCCAACCCACCCCTCCCACGTCACCCAGTATCACATTTACATCCACAATCAGCTTGAAGCATCAGCCAAGCCAGCCTCCCCTGCGACACAGACCTCTGGGCTCAGCAGGGCCTCTCACCCCAGTCCAGTTTAGACCCGACCCGTGCGGCCCGCTTCAAACCAGCCATGTGTAGGCCAGTCCTTTGAGAGGGTTTGGTACAGGAGTTCATCTTGCAGCCTTGTGGTTTCAGAGATGCGGGTCCTCAGTTTGATCTGTTTATTCTCAATCGTACCTGCTCTGGGAGAAACACAGGTCTGCGCTTTGTTGTTTGTTTTTAAGATTCCACACTGGCATTCTGCTGCCAGAATGTGTGTTGAAAACAATGACATAACAATTTTGCATAAAGCTTTACAAAATGATCCAAAGTAAAATGCATCCAAAACAAAGATAAACCTGAAAACAATTCTATAAAATGCTTGCATAAAAAAGGCATGCTCTCAGAGTTCCTGATTGGACAATGGTTATCCAATCAATGAGCAGTCGCATTT